>ML828818.1:0-34184 GCA_009831015.1 Picea engelmannii
TCCTTGTAAGCCTTTTTCATGACCTAAAATGTAAAATTAGGTCATGGTATTGTATAAATGGAGGATTTTCACCTTCATTTTTTCATCATCTCTCACTCACTCATTAGTGAGGTCTGAAATTTGCACTATACTTGGGTTATTTGGCTGAAATGGTGAGGAACACTTGTTTAAGGAAGACTTTCTTGGCATATTTTGGAATTTCTCTTGGTGGAAGGTGGTACAACTAGGGTTTTCCATGTTTTTTCTTGGTAATATGTAAGTGAATTTCTGCAAAACATCTTGATGGAATGTTTTTATTGTTATTTATTGCATATGTTGTTATAAATTTTCTGAATAAACCCTAGGTGACAAGAACACATCATTGGTCCTTGTCTCATGTCCCCATTAAGATATTTTCAGCCATTGTTTGAAGAGGGAAGAGCCTAGCCATAGCTACACTCTTCTTTTCTCTTCATTTTGCTAGCCATTTTATTTTCAAGCTAACAAGAAGGAGATGCATCAGAGCCTATCTCTTGTACACTTTGATTGGCCAATTTTTCTAGGGTTTGCTAGTAAGGGCTTGCTATAGAAACACCTTTCTCTTTCAAGCCCTCTCGTCTTAGTTTCATGTTATTTTCTCAGCTAGCCATCATTTCCATGAGTTAAGGAAGGAGGAGAGAGTACTGAGGCCTAGTTCCCCTACACCAAGGTGAGCCTCTCTCCCCTAGGGTTTTGACTTTGAGGCCTTGCCCTAGAAACACCTCAAAGCTTCACCTTCTAGTCCTTAGCCATACTATATTTTGATCCTTTAGCTCCTACGTCCTCCACTTTTGACTCCATTAACCGTAAGGCACTAATCTAAAGACCTTTTGTCTTGAATGAACTTGATCACAAAAACTCTCAAAACTTTGAATCAAACCCTAACTAATAACCCTATCTTATAAACTAACCCTACTAACCTACTGCTATCGTCATCCCTTGCTATAATATCATTTGTCCAGCTAATGTTCCTCTTATAAGTAATTGAATGGTGGTTTAAAGGAATTAATTGAATGAAGTGTTGATTGTTGCATTGAATGCCATGTTTTCTTAGCATTTATTGAAGAAGTGACATTATATTTCATTGTTATTTTATAAACATTGACTTCATCAATATTTATTATCCAATTGCTTATATATGTATCAGATAGTCATTGATTTATATGAAGTACTAAACAAGTGAGCCAACTTGCATATATCAATTTCTTGTTGCTTTGTCTCAGGAAAGTACATCTCTCTTTTTGTTTATACTTTATTATTGGTTGTTAGCTGGACTATCAGCGCAGTGGTGACTTGTGAGAGGGGAAAACTTATCCTTGTCTTATAATCCTTTGCCTTCTCAAAACCCCAGGTCACTAAGTATGACTCCCCTGGGCCTTACCACCCTAAAAAAAAAGAACCATCCCATTGAGGTGACATTGGGTGGGATTTGTTCCGGTTACACCAGTTTGCCTCTTCAATCTCTAGCCTTTTATCCTTGCTACAAACTATGTGATAACAAGCCCCTTTTGTAATGTATAAATAGATATCTAGGCAATTTAAGAAAGACTAGAACTAGACCTAGTAGAATTCGCTTAGTGTAGATCTAGAGTCTTTGTGCATATTGTGTGTTAAGAATTGCAGAGCTAAGTGCAAGTGATTATAAGAAGCTTGTGTGAATATTGTGTAAGAAGGATTTATGATGTGACCTAACTTGGGGGAGGAGAATATGGCAAGGTGCGTGAAGATCTCATGTCCTATGTGGAGTAGTGTTTGAGGCTCTGTGCATGTAAAGATATTGACAGAAGATAATAAAGAAGAGGGAGAGTTGGTGGACGTAGCCCCGCACTGGGGTGAACCACGTATATCCTGTGTTGTGATTGCTTTGTGTTGTATAGTTGATATGTTATTGATATGATTTATGCTTAGTTTCGTAATATTTATGTTAGATGCATCTGATATAGTAGATTAGTGCTTAGTGATGTGAATGAATGCTAGATGTGATCTATTTATATGTGCTAAGTGCTTGGATGTGTTAGATCTTGTTGAATATTGTGTTGTTATGTAATTAGGGTTCTAACCTACGATGTGAATAAGGGTTAAATACTAATGAATGTTAACTACTAAGTTCTTTGTTAAGTGTTGTGATCACATATCTGTGTCCCAGCTAGGTTGTAGACACTTGAGTCCTACAACCACCCCTGCCTCTACCTCGGGTGAGACTTCATCTGCTTTGCAAGTGTTGTCGAAAGGGCCAATAGTTAGGGTTTTGTTGGTGCATTGTTGAAGAGTTGAACCCCAGGTCTGCCCTATGTGCCAACATATCTATGCAACCCTGGACAACAAGAAAGTTGAGTTTCAATCACAGATGATTGAAGTCGAAGGTATGATGAATAACCATGCCTTTACTATTTTAATTGATTTAGGGGCTAGTCATAGCGATATAGATCCTAAGGTAGTGGAAATATTTCAATTACCAAAAAGAAAGCATGGAAAATCTTGGTTGGTGCAACTGGCTACATGAGCCAAGAGAAAGGTTGTTGAGTTGGTTAAATCATGTCCAGTGGGCATGAATGGAATGAGTACCAAGGCATATTTGAACATCTTTCCTTTGGGATCATATGATTTCCTAATTGGTATGGATTGGTTGGACCAACACCATGCCATATTAGACTATCATAACAAGTAATTCACTTGCTTGGATGAGGAAGGAAATCAAAGAGTAGTCTAAGGAATTTCCAGGGCAATTACTGTCTGGGAAATCTCAGCAATGTAGCTAAAGAAGTGTTACAGGAAGGGTTGTCAAATATTTGCAGCCCATATGGAGGAAGAATATAAGAATAAGGTTCCAAATATGGAGGATCATGCAGTCCTGGAATATTTCGAAGATATGTTCAAGGAGGTACCAGGACTACCCCTAAAGAGAGATATTGATTTCTATATAAATTTAATGCCTGGAGAAGATCCAGTATCAAAGACTCCTTACTGAATGAGTACACCAGAGCTGGGGGAGTTGGAAATTAATCTTGAAGAGATTCTGAAGAAGGGGTATATATGCCCAAGTTTGTCACCTTGGGGTGCCCCAATTTTGTTTGTGAAGAAGAAATATGGGACATTGAGATTGTGCATCGATTTCAGATATTTGAACAAAATGACTATAAAGAACAAGTATCCTCTACCAAGGATTGATGATCTCTTCGATCAGTTGAAGGATGCCAGGATATTTTCAAAGATAGATATCAGGTTAAGATACCATCAAGTAAGGCTTAAAGATGAATACATCAACAATACCACATTCAAGACAAGGTATGGTCATTATGAATTCATAGTGGTGTCATTTTGATTTTCAAATGTGCCAATTGTTTTCATATGCCTAATGAATGGTGTTTTCCAAGAATATTTAGACGAGATTGTCATTTTCTTTTTGGATGACATCCTTGTATATTCCAAGTCAAAAGAAGAGAATGAGCATCATTTGAGGATGGTGTTGCAAGTGCTAAGAGAGCATAAGTTATATGAAAAATTGATAAAGTTCTCATTTTATCAAAACATAATTCACTATTTGGGGCATATCATATCTGAAGAAGGGATAGAAATGACCCCTGAAAAGATTAAGGGCATTAAAGGGTGTACAACACCTAAGAATGTGACAGATGTCAGACCCTTCATGGGTCTAGATGGCTACTGCAAGAGATTCATTGCATGGTTTTCAAGAATAACTCATCCCATCACTTCCTTGCAAATGAAGGGGAAGAATTTTCAATGGAAAATAGAATGTGAAATGAGCTTCCAACAATTGAAGCAGTTGTTAACCAGTGATCCAATTCTGTGGATTGCTCATTCGAATGAAGATTTCATGGTTTGCAGAGATGCATGATGTTGGTGCAATTATTTGCATAATATATTACCAAACATAAATTATCGATAGGGATTCGTAATATGTAGAGTTGATAAATTAGATGTGCCGATAACAGATAGGTTCCTATGTATGTCTGATGAATATAGCTCAATCAAGAAACAATCTATAACAATATGCTATGTTTTCACACTTTTCAAATAGCAGTCCACACATACAATTCAAAATCCAGAAAGAAAAATTGATCAACAAATGTATAAGTCAGAATTCTTGTTCAGGGAATAGATCTTCTCATTATAGGATCATGAAATACAAAGATGGCCTATGATTCTATCTCCTATAAAAAACACACAATCACTCATTAACATTATAGAAACTTAACTGAGCTAAAAGAACTACCAGACAGAGTATAAACACTCCATTATAAGCGCATGTATGTAAATATGGAGGTCTGGTCTCATTTCCTGTAACAACTCACTTCTAACTTGTAAGAAATTTTTATCTAATTATGCACACTCTTCAAAATCAATTGATGCATCACAAACGAAAATTTAATACAATCTTGCAATTCTGGAAAATTACTTCATTTCTACACGGGAAACATAAGTTTTAGTGAGATGTTCCATTTGTTGGATTATGTAATGTGAATGATGGAATCTCAACTATTCATGTACTGCCACACTTTGCAATCAATTCTAATAGTGAAATAAAAAATGAAATCAAAACAAGTATAGGAAATATAAATCTATACTAATAATTTACAATGAGTTTACCAAGTTGGATCAGTGGGCCCTTGTTGATGCTAACATGGAATCTTTTGGATCAGTAGATGCTAAATTCTAAAACACACATAGGATCATTGAATTCAAACTTCCATTGATCTTCAGCAAGTAACTTTACAAAAAGAGTCTACTCAAAAATCCAATCTGTAGCATAATAATTCCTCTCCACTCAGACCTATGAGGTCTTATTTATACATAAAATCCATGGAGGAATGGATGAAACTGAATACCCAAACTAAGAAAACAATTTTCACAATTTTAGGATAAATCCCACAAATTTGTGTTTTTTATCAATTTGGGTAGATTTGAGTTAGCGCTCCAGCCATATCTCCCAAAAAAATTCTAATTTTGAAAAACTGCCCAAATATTACTCTTTTTTCCTTATTCTAGACAAAACCCATATCTTCAAATTTCTAGATCTGATACCATATGCACGGAAATCGCGGGGCAAGTTGGTAGTTAGAGATTTTTGCTAATTTTGGAAGAATCATTTCCGCTTGAGATGGAGGTACAAACATGCAATCTGGGTGAATTCTGACTAACTCGTCCACATGTAAACATCATTCTGGACAAAACCCATGTGCCTGATTTTCATCTAGAAGCATTCCAAAATTCTGAATTATGTCTAGTACCAGAATGTTGGTACCAGAAATCTATTAACAAGGTTTTACTACTGGATCAACACAGTCAGGACCATGAGTATCAAATCAGGTGAAAGACTGGTACCAAATGCAGTGTTGAATGTGTTGGTACCAGATGCAATGTTTTGCAGGTACCATAATAGGTGGAACCTTGGTACTGGAATAGAATGGGTACCAGAATATGTGGGTATCGGATCACACTATAGTTGTAGTACTGGAATAGTGAGGTAACAGATCAAGCTTCTTAAGATTCAAAAAGATTAGGATCATACATAATCAAGCATTTAATCGAATTAACTCAAGAAAACCAAACAAATCATGCCTTAATCATAAGTTACCTCTCTATGCATATAGACAAGGTCATCAAGTGTATTTGTGGAGGAAATAATCAATTATATACACATATCATAGGTAAAATAGGCTCATATAGAGGGTAATATAGGGTAATAAAGGTGTCAAAATGGAGACTCAACATTCCCCCATGCTTAAGTCATTGCATGTCCTCATGCAACAATGATCTTCAAAATTTCAAAATTGATGATACTCTTCACTCGATCAAGCATTCCTTGAAGTTCTAGCTTTCTTCATCTTCTTAAGTTCTCTTTTAAGTAACCTGCTATACAATATAAACTTCTAGGTCTATGCTTCAGACTTCTTACCCATGGAAAAAGTAGTTATGATGGAAAATTGGAGTCATGAGTAATAGATTAGATTTGTTAGTGATTTGGCGTTAAGTCTTATCCAATCTGTTGTGGATCATAGTTAGGAGAAAGGGTTGGTTGTGACTCTAATATGATTATAGGATAGTGGCCAAGATTTTTCATAATGAATTTGACTAATAGGCCCCCTTGGTTATATTACCTTTAAAATAAAAGTGATATAAGCATATTTTAGATCTCATTTGAAGAGAGGAACACATAAAATAATACATCCCAAGATGATTAACTCATTTCTTATCCAAGATTTTAGAGATGCAGCTCTTCTTGCTTAGGTAAGGTGAATTACATATACTGAGGGTCCCACTTTCATGCAAACCTATTTATTTTAAAGATAGAACTCTAAAGTGGATAATTGAAGGTTATTAGGAACATCATCCAAGAGATATAAAGGTCATCTCCTAGCCTTGATTTAATAATGATTGCTTAAGAATGAGACCCAAGGGTTTTTGTTCAGTTATAGGTGTGCCACTTTATGTTTTTTTCAACTCCCTTTACCCAACATAGCCCTACTGCCAGCAGGCCTATTCAGTACCCCAACGGGTTTACCTTAGTACCATACAAGCATGGCCCCGCTGCCAGTAGGCGTGTTTAGTACCTCGATGAGTTTACTTGTACTTCCTGATACTTCCTTTTTATTATATTACTCAAAATATTTAGAATGATGTATATTGTTTATTGATAGTTTTAGAGTATAAGGAAGGCATGTGGTACGGGAGTGTTTTAGAGTTATTAGGCACATAATTAAATACTTTCAATTATCCCAAGGGTGACATCATCCACATTAGACTTAAATCTCAACTATTCAATGTATAATGGAACATCTCGGATAATGACTAAGAGGTACCTCTAGTTAATCCTATTAGGGTTCTCATGAAAGTTCATTGAGGTTTTGCAAGGGCGGTCCACCACATGAGGTTTTCATCAATACCTCCCAAAAGAAACTTGTAAAGATAATCTTGGATAAGAACTTGTTGAATCAACTAGGTTAGTATTAGAGATAATGGTGTCACCACTTTTCAATGGATATTTCAATTATTAATCACTTTTTCATAATGATGAGGTAATAATACAGGTGCACCCATTATCATATAGAGCTAAATGTGAAAATATCTCCTTAAAGGATAGCAAGGATGATTTATTTAGGGGTGAGTGTAGAAATGTAGGAGGAATATGTACATGAGAGTAAAGAACAATTCAAGAAAAGACTTAAATGATCCTTGATAGAAAGAACATGAAAAGATTAGCCCATACCTCCAATTACCTGAAGTGAAAACAATGTTAAGCACATGAAAAAGATCATATCACCTTCGAATTAGTACCAGATTGGTAACTAGTATCAGAACATGTTTCTACAGTACCGTAATAGATAGTACCAGAATAGAACAATATTGGAACAAGATTCTACAGTACCGGAATAGAACAGTGCTGAAACAGAGCAGTACTGGAACATAACAGCACCATAACATAATTTTGTAGTACCAAAACAGAGCAGTACCAGAACGGAGTAGTACCGAAACAGAAAAATAATAAGTAACAGGGGGTAGAAACAGAGTGACAGGATGAATGATTTCTATATGAGGAGATGTATATGAGGGCTTGCAGAAGTTCATGGTAGGGAGCATGCAATAATTGAGGACAGGAAGATGTATGAGAGTAACCACATGTTTAATACATAGTTAGTCTAATTCCTTAATAAAACAAAAAAAAATGTTGAGTTTATATCTCCTATTACTTGAACCATTTAAATCGAGCATCAAAAACTTTGAATATAGGATAAGAACAACCAACACCTCATTACCAGTACCGGATCACCTTATTACCGGATGAATGTAGAATTGTGCCTAGTACTAGAATAGCACAAGCCTTCTCCTTTAGTACCAGATAAGCACAGAGCCTCTCCTATGGTACCTGATGAATGCATATTTCTGCGCAGTACCGAATGAATGCAGACCTTCTCCCACAGTACTATATGAATGCATATTTTTTCCGAGTATTTGATGAGCTTAGAGTTTTTCCCAGTAATGGATGAATACAAACCTTCTCCCACAGTACCAGATGAATGCATATTTTTTCCCAATACTAGATGAGCGCAGAGTTTTTCCCAGTACCAAATGAGCACACAGGCAAACATTGTTTGCAGTACCGAATGAATGTAGATATGTTATCCAGTACCGGATCATTACAAAATGGTATTCTGATACTCAAGGGGAATTCGAAAAGGTACCTTCTAGTAGTGATTTGTAGACTAGAACTTTGTAGGTTGCCCTTTGTAGAAGTTGTTGGTGTTTTCTGATGCTATGGAAGAGGACATGTGATTTGATTCTGCTAAAAGACCATGTATCAATACTTGATACAAGAACTTTGAATTTGTAGTGGAAGAACTTTGAATTTGTAGTGGAAGTGTCAGAAAATAAGGCAAACAAATTCAATGACCGACATCCAATATTTGTAACAAGAAGGTACTATGTAGCTGGGAAAGCTCCTTTCGAGATGCAGAAACCTCCTTTTTTTGGAACCAAACTAACCATTGGTTCTATTTCCACATCCACTTTATTCGAAAATAAACCTAACTACTACTGTCTCATCAGCCACTCCCCCATGACTGAGGTTTTTCATGGCCTCATGCTAACAATGTGATATGCTAAAAGGGATACTAGGAGGATTGTGAACATGTCCTAAAAACAAACCAATAAAACTAATTAAAACTAGATTTGTGTTGATGCTTACAGACATAAAATTTAGGGAAAATGTCAAAAGTTGAATTATTAGCTATGAATAAAATAGTTTGGAATTAACATTCGGTTTCAACTGTCATTAAAAATATCACTTAATTGATCATCCTTGTGAAATAGTGGTCTTAAAATAGATAAGTAATGATAAAGCACAAATACATCAGTTTTAACAACTTAAGGAAAAAGAAGAAATTTGAAGAAATAGGTCATGAAGAACTCCCTTAAGTATTATATTCCATTGAAAAGGATGCCTTCTCTATTTTTGAAACCCTTCCAGTATCATGTGTGCATTTGTAGGATGAATAGATTACCTTCTCATAAAATTCCAAACAAAATTATCATAACTTTTAGAAAGAAATCTACTATAGGAACAAAATATCTTAAACTGATTGCTTTATTAACTTTTGACATCCCCATTTATGAAAAGTATGAAAGATATGTTGCATTGTACTTATGTGAAACATTTATTTAATTATTTACCTATCCTACTCTAATTGAAAAAAATGAAAATATCCTTCAAGTATAGGAATGTTTCCAGTGAAGCCATGTGTGTAACAGGGTTAGAAATATATCCATACTCGGGTTTAAAAGATAAATTTTAATCCATACCGGATTATGAAGGACCAACTACTTTGATGATGAGATCAAGCAATAATGAAAAAAAAAAGAGTGGTGTGACATAATAACTAATCGAAACCATATTTCAATAGGATCACTATATTCTTGTTTCTCTTCTTTGTTTAGGTCACACTGAATGTCTTCCTCTACCATGCTATGAATATTATCGTCTTCAAGATGATTGGTATTTGGAGTACATACATGATATGCTAAGAGGCATGCTAAGGAATCCTCAATCTGAGGTTCCACTAGTTGATCTCCATTGAATTCTATCCATGATTCTTTATTCTCCTCAACAAATTGACAAGAGAAATCTAACGGGACTTCTAAATATTTGTGTGGAGAGACAACTAGATTCTTGACTGCTGCAAAGATATACTCTTCCTGAAAGGCGGATATCCCAGTTGTTGCTATAATGCGAGAAATTTCTTGGATGAACATTCTTCAATCTATTGATCATCCTTGAATTACTCTATCTGGTTGATGATCCCTATCTCGAAACACAAATTAGTACTCGAGGGTTCTTACAGCACCCAAAAAAATGATTTATCATCAAAGATCTGAATTGTAAAACTATTTGCAAAAATAAAACACACCAAACTTGAACTCATTGTGTTACTGGGACCCTATTGTGACCAAGTTATCAGTTCTCACAAGTTAGCTCATGATAAATAAAACGAAATTTGCATAAAAGAAGGAAAAAACACCCTTGCATTAAAAGAGCAGAGGACAACCTAAATTTGGAGAAACTCCACCAAATTGGATGCGTGGGCTCTTCCCTCATGTATTACCATCTTCTTTCCGCCCTTAGGTCATCCATAAAACGAATCCAAAACCATTAAATCAATATTATTCAAATACTACCTATTACCGTTTACAACTCCACGACAATGACGCCAAAATGTCAGTGCATTTATTTGCATAATATATTACCAAACATAAATTATCTACTGAGATTTGTAATCAATAGAGTTGATGCACTATATGTGTTGATAACCGATAGGTTCATATATATGTCTGATGAGTATAGATCAATCAAGAAACAATCAATAACAAGATGCTTTGTTTTCACACTTTTTCAAATAACACTCCACACATACAATTCAAAATCTAGAAATCAAAATTCATCAAAAAATGTATAACTCAAAATTATTGTTCAGGGAATAGATATTCTCATTATAGGCTCATGAAAGATAGAGATAAGTTATGATTCTATCTGCAGTAACAAGCACACAATCACTCATTAACATTCTGAAAACTTAAGTGAGCTAAAAGAACTACCAGGCAGAGTATAAACACTCCATTATAATCACATGTATGTGAGATATGAAGGTCTGATATTATTTCCTGTAACAACTCACTTCAAACTTGCAAGAAATTCTTGTCTAATTTTGCACACTCTTCAGAATCAATTGATGCATCGTAAATGAAAATTCAATACAATCTTGCAATTCTGGAAAATTATTGCGTTTCTACACAGGAAACATAAGTTTTAATGAGATGTTCCATTTGTTGTCTTATGTAATGCGAATGATGGAATCTCAACTATTCCTATACTGCCACACTTTGCAATCAATTCTAATAGTGAAATGAAAAATGAAATCAAAACAACAAGTACAAGAAATAGAAATATATACTAATAATTTACAATGATCTTACCCAGATGGACCGGTGGGCCCTTGCTGATGCCAACATGTAGTATTTTGGATCAGCAGATGCTAAATTCTAAAACACACACAGGATCATTGAATTCAAACTTCCATTGATCTTCAGCAAGTAAATTTACAAAAAGATTATGCTCAGAAATCCAATCTGCAGCATAATAATTCCTCTCCACTCAGACCTATGAGGTCTTATTTATACATAAAATCCATGGAGGAATGCATGAAACCAAATCCACAAATAAAGAAAATATTTTTCACAATTTTAGGATAAATCCCACAAATCTATGTTTTTTATCAATTTGGGTAGATTCGAGTTAGGGCTCCACCCATATCTCCCAAACCAATTCTAATTTTGAAAAACTTCTCACTTCTTACTCAATTTTCCATATTCTATAAAAAATCCATATCTTCGAATTCCTAGATCTGATACCATATGCAAGGAAATCGAGGCATAAGTTGGCAGTTTGAGATTTTTGCTAATTTTGGCAGAATCATTCCCCTTGAGATGGAGGTCCACACGTGCAAGTTGGGTGAATTCAGAAAAATGTGTCCACATGTAAACATCATTCTAGACAAAACCCATGTGTTTGATTTTCTCCTAGAAGCATTCCAAAATTCTGAATTATGTCTAGTACTGGAATGTTGGTGCTAGAATTCTATAGACAAGGTTTTAATACCAGATCAACATAGTCATGAACATGAGTACTGGATCAGGTGCAAGACTTGTACCGGATGCAATTCTAAATGTGTTGGTACGGGATGCAATTTTGTGCGGGAACTGGAATAGGTGGAACCTTGGAACAAAAATAGGTGGAGCCTTGGTACTAGAATAGACTGGGTACCAAAATAGGTGGGTATCATATCGTGCTATAATTGCAGTACCAGATCACTCTATAGTTGTAGTAACAAAATAGTGAGGTACTAGATCAAGCTTCTTAAGAGTCAAAGTGATTAGGATCATACATAATCAAGCATTTGTTCGAATTAACTCAAGAAACCTAAAAAAATCATGCCTTAATCATAAGTTACCTCTCTATGCATATGGACAAGGTCATCAAGTGTATTTGTGGAGGAAACAATCAATTATATATACATAGAATAGGTAAAATAGGCTCAGATAGAGGGTAATATGGGGTAATAAAGGTGTCAAAATGGAGACTCAACACATGCAAAGAAGGACTTGGTGGGGTCCTTAGTCATAACGGATTTGTGATATGTTTTGAGTCCAAAAAACTAAAAGAGCATTAAAGGCTCTATGCCAGTCATGATTTAGAGTAGGAAACAATAGTGCACACTTTTAATAAGTGGAGGCACTACATCATAAGAAAGAGGTTCTGAGCCGAGAACAGACCATAACGGTTTGAAATATTTATTTGATCAACCAACTTTGAATGTTAGGCAAAGGGTTGGAATTCCTCTGTGAGTATGCCTTTGATATCAAGCACATAGGAAATGAGAACAAGGTGGTTGATGCACTCAACAGGAGATTGCATGAACTGCATGCTACAATCATTAGCATGTATCAAACGGATCTTAAAGGAAGAATTTCTGAAACTGCAAAAGTTGATTTGTTGTACATGGAATTGGTAATAAAATTGCAGCAAGGTAAAATGTAGCAAAAAGATGAAGATTATGAATTGGGAATTGATGGAATTCTCTTGTACAGAAACAAATTTTATGTACCCAATTCTCCTGAATTGAGGAGTTTAATTTTAAAAGAAATGCACAATGTACCTTATGCGGGACACCGAGGATATTAGAAAACAGTTTCAGAAATCAAGAGCTAATATTATTGGCTAGGCATGAAAAGGGAGATTGTTGAATACATAGCTAAATGCTTGGAGTGTCAAATGGTCAAGGCTAAGCATAGACACCCAGTTGGGTTACTACAGACATTACCCATTCCTCAATGGAAGTGAGAAGTGGTGAAAATGGATTTCATCACAGGATTTCCTAGAACAAGCAAGTAGCATGATGCAATCATGTTGGTGGTGGAAAATATTACTAAAGTTTCACATTTCATTCCTATGAAGGTTACTTATAAGGAAACCAATGTTGTTGATATTTATATGAGGGAAGACAATTGTGTCTGACAGACACCCAAAGTTTACCTAAAAGTTTTGGGAGTTATTCAAAGGGTTCGGAACAAATTTGAACTTTAGCACAGCTTATCATCCTGAGTCTGATGGGAAAATAGAAAGGGTGAACCAAGTAATAGAGGATATTCTAAGGATGTATGTGATCGAAAAACCATCTAAATGGGAATATTATCCACACTTGGTAGAAGTTTCCTACAATAATGGGTATCAAGAATCACTGAAGATGAGCCCTTTTGAAGCACTTTATGGAAGAAAGTGAAACACCCTAGTAAGATGGGACAACCCAACTAATAGGGTAGTGGTTGGGCCAGAGTTTCTCAAGTAAATGGAAGAGAAAATGTTGAGTATTAAATAGAATTTGAAGGTTGCCCAAGATAGGAAGAAAATCTATGCCGACAAGAACATAACTCACAACGAATTTAAAGTGGGTGATCATGTTTTCTTGAAGGTGAAAGCCAACAAAAGTTCCCTGAGGCTGGCAAACTGTTCCAAGTTTGCAGCCAGATATTGTGGGTCGTTTGAAATCCTAGAGAGGATTGGTCCAATAGCATATATTCTTGCAGTGCCTGCATCTATGTCTATACATAATGTATTTTTTGTATCATTTCTTAAGAAATATATACCTAATGCTAATCATGTTATTCATTGGAATGTGATTCAAGTGGAGTGAGAAAATGCTTTTCATGTACATCCAAGGCGCATACTAGACTGAAAAAGAAAGCAGCTCCAAAATCGATCCATAGGGCTTGTAAATATCCAGTGGAACTTGTATGGTAATTATGATGCAACATGGGAGCACAAACATGCTATGCGGGCAGAATACCTGCATCTTTTTGAAGATTTTGAAAATCATGTTGATGTTGTATAAATGAGTTGCACTGAGGAAAATTAAAAAATAAGGGGAGGGGATTGTAATATCCCAAGGAAGAGCACTGGTTGTAGTTATGAATGTACCATGTTTTGTAGGATGTTGATCCAAGAAAATTATAAGTTTGCAGGGTTATGTTTTTATTAGGCCGAAGAGCCTAGATTCTAAGGCGAGTGGGCCTGATTTTGTATATGTAATTATGCAGATTATTAATAAAATACATCGTTGCATGTAGACTGAACATGAAGAAAGATTTATGGGGGATTAAGATTCATTGGGTAGGGAATGTAAGTTTAAACCTATGAGTTAAAGAAATTCATATAGATTAGTGATCAAAACATAAATTAATCAATGGCTCATACATATAGTACATAGAGATTTATACCGAAAACCCTTAACCAGGAGAAAACCTTTCAACTCTTCATTGTATTAATTTCACCATTCACCATACAATATATATAGAATATTTTTAGGTATTCCATAGATACCAAAGACCTAATCCATTAATCTGATATTAATTTAGAAAACCTCTAAAAATACCAAAATATGCATAACCAGGGGGGCATACCTGATCCCCCCTAGGAACCCTCTAGGAAGCGCCCGATGCACATGAAACAGAGAGCACTACTAGAGGGATTTCCCAACTCATTTTTCGAATCTGACGCACCCACACACACACACACACACACATGCAAAGAATATAACACATACCCAACATTCTCCCACTTGTTGTTTTCTTTGCATCCAGGGGTCCATAGGATTATATAGTCAAAAATCCATGGAAGCAATGCCCATTGTTACTCTACACCATGAGAAATTTTCTATGCTCACAAAATTTTTCAATGAATCTACAACATTCTTCAAAGTGTCAACCTTTTCTAGAAAAACCTTCTTTTCTTCAACCATGTCTCTCACAAAGTGATATTGAACATCAATATGCTTTGTCTTCGAATGATAAGTTGGGTTATTTTCCAGGAAGATTTCACTCTAACTATCACAATCTAATATCACTGCTTTTTGTACCAACCCAATACCTAAACACAATATCTGTAACAATATTGCTTCCTTGCTTGCATGAGTGGCTGCCATGCATTCAACTTTTGTAGTTAAGAGTGCCACTACAACCCATCTCTTTCTCATCCAACTGATTGCTCCTCCAAATAGTTTAAACAGATACCCACTTGTAGATCTTATGTGATCCATATCTCCAGACCAGTGTTACACATCAACATTACTCGCTTTGATAAGTGTCGCAAGTGTCACATGTTTCTCACAAGTGTTTCAAGTGTTGCATGTTGCTCACAAGTGTCGCAAGTGTCAAGCAAAGCATACTGCCATGATGCCTATGTTATACTTATGACGACACTAAGGAGACACGTAAAATTCCTCAAACACTTGATTTGAAGGAAGAGAATTGGTTAACTGAAGATAAGTACCTCTTTCCACCTGAAAGAATCATCGAATCTAAGGTTTTAGAAGAGAGTGCCCCCCTATATCACCCTTAGGAGCACTGGCGCTCCCCTATAAAGTTCTAGGGAGCGTTATAACACCAAACAACCCTTATGAGGGAGCGCTATGGATTTTTAGAGCACTGGAACCCCCCTAAATACTACTAGGGAGCGCTATAGTTCTCTGATGGCCTTTTTGAGGGAGCGCTACCTATTCTAGGTAGCAGTTGATCTGTTGAGGAGAATAAGGGGAAGATATTTCAATCTTGGAAGGCAATTGCATTTGAATTCCTGGTTCAGCCATGATCTTAGGGAAGATCCCTAACTCAAGGAGGAAAATATTCAACTTACCCTAAAGATACCTCAAGAGGTTAGGCCTCTCTAAACCTATATAAGCAGGCTCTATCATGGTGAAAAGGAGGAATAATTGGAAGCATGAAACCTATGATATCATAGGAACATACAATGAACTGGAGGAAAGTAATCAGTAAAGTTGTTGTCATCTAGATCATGGATCTTTTGAGAAAGGGTTAGACAAAGGTGACTTGACGAAGCTGTCGCATTCACATCTACGGTTGTAAGTTATTTTTGTCATTGTTCTCATCAATATGACATGATTGGAATGTTTCTTTCTAGTTTTTGTTTAATATCACATGGACTTGTCTCTGATAGATAGATTTATTTCAAGCTAATATCAATAGAGTAGGAAGTGGTTGTACTACTGTTTGTCCACAGGGCTCATTGAGGAGCGAAAGATTGGAGCTCAACTCGGAGCGTGCAGGGACAAACACCGGTAAAAGGTAATTCTTTTCAACTTCCTCCTCGCACATTAGTTTGTATAGATTTGAAAGGAAGTCAGTGTCCATGTTAAGCATCTTATATCTTAAGAGTTAAGAGTATAGCTCTCAAGAGGAGATCTACCTGTCTGTAGGGAGATTTTCCTTCAACAGAAACTGGCGACTCCACTGGGGAGAATCGAATCGAAACTTTTTGTTTTGATTTTTCCTCGTAGACCTTGTATTAACCTTTGATTGTTTTCAGACCTGGTTCACCTTTTTTTCGATTGATTTCATGAGATGATTGACTGCTTACCCCATCACACTCAGCTTGATTGCCAAAATTCGACAGAAATTTTGGACTTTTAGACATTTTCATCAGATTTTTAAGCCTGGCGCCCCTATGGATGTGTTAAAAGAGTGCCAGCACTCCCTGAATGTGTTAGACAGAGCATTATAATTCTTGGTGCCCTTTACACCAGAGCGCCAACCCTCTTTTGGCAGAAAACCTCTCCAGAATTACTTTTTCCAGGGTCCAGTCTCTGTGTTTCACTTTCTGAGTCTCTCTGTGAGTCAATGCTTCTTCCCACTCAACTTTGACATCCTTCCTTCTGAGGAACAAATACCTTGTTGTTTAGATTTTATAGCCTTCTTCATTATTTTTGAGTTTTTCTGCGGTTGGGAGTTTGAAACCAATGCACTGTTTTTCTCTCCTTTTTGATTGAGCGAGAAACTCTGGTGAAGGACATCAAAAGTCTATGAATCTCTTCATTTGGTTTTTGTTAAGGTCATTGTTCTTCAATCTCTCTTTTGTGTGAAATTCTTGGTTTTCTTTGTTTTCTTTTTTTTCTTCTTGTTTTCGACCACAACAAGAGGGTGTATTGTTTGTATGCAACCTGCTTATGCTTGTCTGAGTTTCCTTGATCCAAAAGGTTAATTAGTAGGAGAAGTGTTGTTTTGATTTAATCATTATTCGCACACAAACAATAAAGAGACATCTTCATGATTGATTTGCATATTAGAAGACACTTCCAAAAAGTTTTAGCACCACATTGGATTTGATTGAAAAAATTTTGTTTGAGGACATTCCTTATTAGTGCTTGTTAGTGAAAATAACTCTCTCTCTCTCTCTCTCTCTCTCTCCCTTAAATAGATATTCATCGAAAAGAAATGACTACTTATCATCTTTGATGCATTCTTTGGGGATTGAGTCATCATTCCATCCATTTCACTTCCATGCACCCCTTTTGAGTAAAGAACAACTATAAAATGAACGCTAATTAAAAAATATCTAGAACATTTTCTTTTCTAGGATCCTCCACCAAAAGAAGACTAGGATTAGTACTTTGAATTAGGCTGTGAGCATAACTCTCCAAAGTTTCCAAAAAACAACATTAGCATCCTGAGCTAGGGATAGTCAAATCCAATTGTCGTATAAGTCTGCCTGGGATCCCCCTCTCACACAAGGGTTACGCATGAGGTCGGACTCGGGAAAGCTATTGAAATTATCCCTTCGTGGTTTGACTGATTGTAGTAGTCAGATTGTATTATGGGGATCGCTTAAAGGTATACCCACAATGTTGAGTGGAACCCTTTCAAGTTGATTTCAGGCTAGATACCCTGCCCATACGTTCGGACTGGACTGTCGACTGTACCCGCCCAGGGGCTGACTCCGAATTCGTAACCTTAGTGGCCATAATCTTTAGGGTATTACACAAGGTGACAATGAAGGGAAGTCTCACTGTACCTAAAGCAGACATTGGTCAAACTCACTCAGGCTCCTTGGAGGGTAAATCCACAATTACTGTGTGGAAGCTTGCACCAAGGTGAAAGTTCGTTAAGCAGGTTGCCATTGAAACTGTTCCACCATATCCCCTCCCCTTCTTGAATCGATCACGCGACGTTGGATTTCATCACCAACTAGTATGATCATTGAGAGATGGTTTTGTTTTCTTGGTTATGATTCCTAGATTCTATTATCATATGTTGTTTCTTTTCGATAGTGGCCCATAGACTTTTTTCACCGACTCTTTTTCACCAACATTGACCCTCCAGGCCATTTGCGGAGGCTACAGGGACTTCCTCCAAAAAATATGGAAGGCACTACCCCTTTACCCTCTCATTATATGGAGGAATCTCTTCAACAGAGCGAGGTTCACGACACTATAACCTCCCAAGAAGAAGTGCCCACTTCTTTAGAGAATTTTTGAATTGTTTCAGAGTCTCCGGAGGCTTTCCGCATTCCGGAAGGATATGAGAGATGTGTTCTCCAACTCAATTCAACTGGTGAATTCATTTTCATCAATCCTTCTGACATTCCAACTGGATCTCATTCAAACCCTCTAGTCAACGACCCCTTTTGGACCACAGACATTGTTCAAATTCCACCGCGCATGGTGCAGGATCTTTATGGAACAGGAATAGGTGTCGACGCACCTATCACCTACACCATACCCTTAAACCATTTTACCGGTACTATCGTTTTTTCAGCCACATCGTCTGTTGGTCCGAACACATTGTCCATTGGCCCAAGGTCCACTTTTTCTCTCTAGATGGCCCATTCTACAATGGTCCCTCACATGACGAATATTCTCGCTGGTAATGTGGTGGTTAGCCAAGCTGCAATTGACACACCACTAACACCTAGACCTTCATCATCACTCCCTTTTTGGTGTAGACCACTGAATTATTTTGTTGCCACTACTACCCAAGTTATGCCTGGAAGTTCTATACCTATACAACAACCTAGAGGGACTGGTCTTGGTGGCTTTAATCCATTAAGAAACATTGGTCAATCGTCTACATCTGGTTCCCAAATTCCAAGAACTTCACCTCAAGCTGGGGGGAATCCTCCCATCGGAGGACAACTTCCATTTGGAGGGCACCCTCATGCTAGGGGGCAACCTCAATCTAGAGCCTACCATCAACCGTATGGACAAAATGTGTCTCCCACACCCAACCCATGGAATATCCCTTTTCCAAGAAACCCACAGTTCTCGGGGGGACACAATCCTCAAGCTCCACAACAACCTCTTCCCTCTCAAGGGACTCATATATATCCTCTTTATGGACAAATTCCAAATATGGCTTATAATCCTCAAAACCCATCTGGTTATCCTCCGCTCGTGCATGTTTCTCGAACCACCTCAAATCCTGTGTACCCTGGTCAACACCAACCTTATACAAGAGGGCCCACTGGTTACAATTATCTGCCTAAACCAGTGTATGGTCCTACTGGTGTTCCTATGCCACACTAGTATTACCCGTAGGTTAACTGACAACTACCTTTCCTAGAGACTTTGGACCTCCCAAACTTGTTTCGGTTAACGAATGATCCTATTTTTCATTCTCTGGTTTGGCCAGCTATTCTAGCTAAACTTCCTTCTGATATCCAAAAATTCGATGGAAATTCCGGAGAAGACCCAAACAACCATGTGATGAATTTTCATTTGTTGTGTTCATCGAACTCCCTCATGGACGATTCTATACGTTTGCATCTTTTCCAACGAACACTTACGGGTTCTGTAGAAAAATGGTATATTGAACTACCACGTGCTTCTTTTCACGATTTCAAATCCCTTGCCATCTCCTTCCTCACACACTTCCAACTACCCATTCGATACAAGATGAGTACCGAATTATTGACCTCCCTTCGTCAGACAACCTCCGTACATATATCTGATCATATTCATGAATGGAGACGATGATGAAGGTTAATCAAAGCGGTCATTCCTAACCAATTATTAGTGGAATGGTTCACCAAATCACTGTTACCCCAGATTTCTCGTGATGTTGCTATGGGTGGTGTAGTCACCGAGGAAGAAGCTATTGCTCGAGCTCAGTACTTAGATTTGGTTTATTCACAATCTGTTACTTTGTACGAGTTGATACCAAATGCTACCCGCGCCACTAATGATCCATCCAAACCATCATCTACCTCGCATGCGGATGGATTTATTGGCTCCGTCAAAACCCAATCTACTTCCCAGTCGACTAGAACAACCCATCAGTCCGCTTCGACATCTGCTCCCAGTTTGACTGCACACTCTTCTACCTCCCCTCAAACTCAAGTCTCTGACATGAATACGGTCTAATCGACCCCTTCACAACAATCAGGAGGTAAAAAGAAAGCAAGAAATAAACCAAAGAAAAACAACAACAATGAACAACCAAAAAATTAACCTCAAACCCCAGCTGCCGGAAAATAACCACAATGGAAACCGAAATTCCCATGTATCATTTGTGGAGATGATCACTACACTCAAGAATGTCCACATCGAGATGAAGTGGCCAAGATTTTTAAGGGAAATTCATAGCCCACTGTGCTTACCCATCCTTTTCCATAGTAGCAATCTTTGGTTGCTCAAACCCCCACTCCAGGGGGAAGTTCCAACCAATCCCATGATGAGTCCTCAACAAGTGCCCAAATTTACATGTTTAACGAGATTAATATGACCACTCGCACTATGACATATGACACACCAATTAAACCTGATAAGTCGAAGCCCACTAACAGTTCCTTACCGAACCCATTACCATCTTTCGTTAGTCCTTTGTCTGCTAGCCCTCCGTCCAGGCCACTTCAGATAGAGAAACCTTCATTTGACTCCATCTTACCCCCTCCTTAGAGAACTATCCAGAAAACTACCTTTAATCCTATCTCGCGGGCTACCCAAAACTACAACATTGTTGAAGGTTTGGCTCAAGCACTGTGTGCTATGTCTGCCTTGGAAGTTCTACAACACTGTCCCAGCCAACGTAGAAGGCTCTTAGCTGCCATAAATGATTTTGATCTTGAGTCATCTAATAACATCACGTTTAATCTGGATGATCATCAACCTCGACTCTCCCACCAACTAGCTTTTCAGATCGATGTTGTTGTTCACAATCAACAAATCCACTGAACTATCTTGGATGAGGGAGCCCCTACTTGTGTCATGTCTTTAGCTTGTTGGAAAGGCTTAAAATCACCTACCCTTAACAAATCCCCTACGATGTTACATGCTTTCGATGGGCGATGTTTTCATCCTCATAGACTTTTACAATCCTTAGTCGTTCAGTTGGGTGGAAAAACCATTACTATTGATGTCAAGGTGGTCGACGCCCCCCTCGATTACAACCTACTACTTGGAAGAAGTTGGTTCTAAGCTATGACTGTCATCGCCTCGTCGGTGTTTTGATGTGTACAATTCGCCCATCAAGGAAAAATTATCACTATCGATCAACTAGATTTCTGTACACCCAACGCTCATGCCCCTGTCACCAAAAACATTCCTTTTTTGGGAGACCACCCAGTTACATATGAAAGCGTTGGTGTTGGCTTGTTAAAATATTCTAGCCTTATGGGTACTTTCCGTACACCACTTCCACCCACCACACATCATATTGCCACCATAAATGTGATTTCGACTATGGATTATCAATCTTTGGAATCATCTGACCCTTGGATTTTACCTAGTCCTATCGAATTTGATGTACTCAGTGACACCATGCCACTTAGCCCACCTGATGCCTACTCAATGTCGTCATGGTTGGATTCCCTATCATCTACAATCAGTTACATTTCCCAAATTTTTCGTTCTGACGAATCTATAATGGAAATGCTTAGTATTGACGATGTACCTTGGGACGATAACCATCATCGATCCTCTTTTCTTCTGCCTCTAGAAGAAATTCACAAAGACATACACTCTTTCTTCCCTCCTAATGTTACCGATTCTCCACAATCTCCCATCCTCACACAAGATACTCTTTCTGAGGGGAATATGGGTAATATCTCTACTACGATCGTTATTGATATTTCGATCAAAGAAGGCATTTTGGAAAACAGTAACCTTGGTGCTAACTGCACACCCGAAAAAGTGGTCTCTTACACCGTTCTGTTTAAATAATTCCACGATGTCTTCTCTTGGAGATACGAAGAAATGCCAGGAATTGACCCCTCAATCATCATGCATGAAATCAAGATTTACCCAGGTGTGAAACCTATTCGACAAAAACTCCACCCGGTTCATCCCAAGAAAATCTTAACCATAAAGGAAAAAGTTGAGAAACTTTTAAAATCTGGCTTTATCTATCCCGTCCCTTTGACAAAATGGGTCTCCAACCTTGTTTCGGTTTCCAAAAAACAAGGGATCATATGTGTCTGTGTTGACTATCGGGACCCTAATAAGGCTTGTCCAAAGGACAACTACCCTATGCCCTTCATCGACCAGATCATTGATAATTGTGCTGGGAGCGTAATCTTCTCCTTCATGGATGGTTTTTTTGGGTATAACCAGATTGAAATTTTACCTGCTGATCAACATAAGACAGCCTTTATCTACCCATGGGGAACTTTTTCCTATCGGAAGCTACCTTTTGGTCTCAAAAATGATGGTGCTACTTTCTAGCGGGCCATGTCATATGCTTTCCATGATATCAAGCATATTTCAAAACCTTACCTCGACAACTTACTTTCCCACTCATCCAATCGATCAGATCACGTTGATCACTTACGGGCTATTTTTCTTCGATGTCAATTTTACCGTTTCCACTTGAACCCACATAAGTGTATTTTTTATGTCGAATCCGGTCGGCTCCTCGGTTTTTTTGTCTCTAAAGATGGGATTTGGGTGGATCCCTTAAAGATTAAGGCTATTTTGGCCTTACCCCCACCTACTAGTTTGACTCAACTCCAATGTTTGCAAGGAAAAGAAAACTTCCTTCGCCATTTCATTTGTAACTACGCTCAGATAACTAAAGGATTCATGCGATTGTTACATAAAAACACCCCTTTCATCTGGGATGACATCGCTCAATGATCGTTTGAGGCTCTCAAGCATGCCTTGACCCACGCACCTTTGTTGCACCCTCCAGAGTATACAAAGGACTACATCCTTTACTTAGCTGCGTCTACTTCCACTATTGCAATGGTGTTAGTTCAAGAGGACCCCAACGGTTAGGAACATGTGATCTATTACCTGCAAAAGTGTCTATCTAGACCCAAACTCCAATATTCACATGTAGAGAAATTGGCTCTGGCATCCGTCATCATTTTCCAGAGATTTCTCCATTACATCCTACTACACACCACCACTATGATAGCGGACTCAAACCCCATGTACCACGTCTTGACATGTCAAGTGCTCAGGGGGAAATACTCTAAATGGATCATCATCCTTCAGGAATTCGATCTTGAATTTGCGAAGTCCAAATCCAAAAAGTCCTTGGTGTTTGCGGAGCTTATCTGCGATCTCCCCCATGCTGATGAAGATATTGAACCTATAGATTCTCTCCCTGAAGAAACTCTTTTCCTCATCAGCACCTCTGATCCTTGGTAGGGAGACATCCTCCTTTATCTCCAAAACCAATGCTTTCAGCCTAACACTTCCCGTGAAGATCATCGATGTATTCACCACCATTCTCATCATTATCTTATCGTCGGCAACACCTTGTATCACCGTGGTATTGATACTATCCTTCGACAATGTTTGATTCATGCAGAGGTTGAACACATTCTGAATGACTATCACCTTGGAGCCTGTGGTGGTCACCTTTCTATGATGGCCATAGCCCAAAAAATTCTACGTGACAGCTATTTTTGGCCCTCAATTTTCAAAGATTGTATTGAGGCAGTCAAAAAATTCCCACCCTGACAAGATTTTAACAACAAGGCACACACCCACCCTACTACGTTGTACCCCATTATCGCCATCGGCCCCTTCTCCAAGTGGGGTATCGATTTCATGCAATGTAAGCCTACCTCAGTCGAGGGGCACGGTTATATAATCGTCACCGTCGACTACTTTACCAAATGGGCTGAGGCTATGCCTACCTTTCTGAATGATGGTCGTACCACAACTCTTTTTGTTTTTAACCACATCATAACTCATTTTGGTGTACCACGTGCCATTGTCACCGATCACGGTTCACACTTTAAGAACCAGATGGTGAGTGAATTGCATGCCATGTTGGGTTTTCGCCATGAAAACTCATCCCCATACTATCCTCAGGCCAACGGACAAGTTGAAGCCATCAACAAGGTCCTCAAAACCATGATTCAAAGCATCGTAGGGGAAAATAAGACATCCTGACATCTACAAATTTTCTCCTCTCTCTAGGCTTATATTACTTTTGTGAAAACCGCAACTGGGTTCACTCCTTTCCAGTTAGTGTATGACATCGAAGACGTTTTACCAATCGAGTGTGAGATTCCATCTCTGAAACTTAAAGTAGAACTCCTACCCCATACTTCTGCCGAAGAAGAACGTTTCTTATATCTGACCAAACTAGACGAAACACATCGTGATGTTGATCTCATTAACGAGGCACATCAAAAACGGATAAAAAATCAATACGACAAATCCGTCCATCCTCAGACTTTTGCAGAAGGAGACTTAGTCCTCATCTATGACCAGGCTCATGACAAACTAGGGATAGGTAAGTTATAACCTCTGTGGCATGTCCCTTACATTGTGAAACATGTTCTGCATAGAGGCGCCTACGAGTTAGTCGATTATGATGGAATCTCCCTGGGAGAGCCCCGGAATGGGCTTTACCTTAAAAAGTACTATGCCTAGATCACCTAGCATGTGTACTTTGTACATTATTGTATTCTATTTTGGTGTGTCTGTTTCTTTTTTGTGCTCGAGTCTTTACCTTTGCCACTCATAACTATGCCTTGTGTTTTCATGCGCAGATGATGTCTTCCTTTCCTATCTTTGTCGGGTTTGTGGATGGTGCTAGTCGACACACCCAGAACATTACTTCGGCAACATGGGTCATTTACCAATTTGATGAGGTGGTGAGTTCAGGAAGTATTTTCTTAGGACCAACGACTAATAACATGGTAGAATATCATGTTGTCATCGGACTTTTGACCCAAGATTCCTCCCTAGTTATCTCTTGTATCATTGTTAACCTAGACTCCCAACTCGTGGTCTATCAACTCAACCGTATCTACGCTATTCATAATCCTATCCTGCTACGTCTCCACCTAAAAGTTTGTCGTCTTGAACGAATATTTGATTACATCGAATACAGACATATTCCAAGAGAACTCAACAATGTTTCATATTCGTTAGCTAATTACATCATGGATCGGTATCTATCCCATAGATAGGGTTTGATGAAGGAAAACAAATTGTACATCACATGTAAATTAAAATACATCACATTAAAGGCATCATCATGTACAAATCTTTTGGCACTGTAAAAATTCGGAACTGTATATATATACATAGCGTGACTGAAAATGTTTTGATTACATCAAAAAAGTATTTGGAAGAGAAAAATTTTGGGTCTTTACACCCATACAACATCGTCTGACAAGTCATACAAAATATACAATCACCAGAGAGACTCTAATCTCTCTGCACTACATTGTGCTGAGAGTAACATATCACTACGCGCACTACGCGTCTCAGTAGAGAATTAACATTCTCTGGCACCCCCATAGTGTGCCTCTGTAGATTTAAAGGAACTTCTCTCCTCCGTAGAGGAGGAATGCCCATCGTGAGGCCTTTAAGGTTTCTTTCAACCTCTCGAAGACCTATCACTGGTGCCCCTGGATCTATTGCAACCTTAGCACCTCCGTGATGTCCTGGTATTGGTATCTCAGTCGGGCACGCTGCTCCCTTGTCTGCATGTTAAAAACAATACATCCATTAAAAAATATTCCACGTAGCCAAAAAATATATATATATATATACGTTAAAAACTTAAAACATAAAAGGCTAGACAAGGTGTTTCTTAGTCTCTCACCTAACGCATCCCAATCTTCCCCCACTGGTAGAATCAAATCCATGCTCCCGTGAAATTCTACATCGGCATACATGAAGTCTTCTATCCAAATATATTGGCGTCTCAACCAAGCGAAGAAGTCACCGGTGAAACGGAACTCTGACTATGCCACTAGTCTCGAATATAGACTAGTCCACCGCTCCATCTGTGGTTCTCCCACTGGTCATACCGCCAATCCAATCTGAGGCTGCATCTAGGGGATGCACTCTAAGAAGAATGATACCAAGAACGAACCATATCCGAACTGTTTCTTCCCCATCCTACACTGCGAAACCTTTTCCTTCACATTCTAAAGAAACCCTACGCTCCAGTTAAACAGTGTTGGCTCCAAACACTGTACGCCATAATCTACCTGTGATCTCGACAACAGATGTGCACTAGTGATTCCCGTCACACTCATGATGGAAAACAAAATGGACCGAAGGGGTAACTCTCTAATATCCTTGATGGGGATTCTCCCCCCCACCAGTCTTGCTCCTGGGACACAATGATGTGCCAGATACACACCCACTTCCTCGGGAAGTGCCCTCTGTCTGGAAAAAACTATAGGAACCCATCTTTTCGAGAGGCCAGTCAAGAAATATACATCTTCCAACTCAATAGTTAGAAGCTGTGTTCCGATCCGAAACCATTTCTCTACGACATCCTACAAGATGATTATGTACTCAAGCAGAAGGATTTCGTTCTTCATCTTCTGCAACTTGAAGAATTTCAGAAGGCCACAATCTCTCAACGCAGACCGCATACAAGGACTCCACAAAGAATCCAAATCATTGAGCTCATGCTCTCGTTCCTTCCACTCGATCATGGTCATTGCCGAAATCACCTACAAACAAAAAAAAAACAAAGAATTTCATTATTCAATTTTTCGGCAATTTCTTAAGCAATTTAAAAACTTGAAATCTATTGCCCATAATATTCAAAAAGGACCACACCCTCTTTTTATCACTCAATAATCATCACCCAGCAATAAAACGTTTTAAATTAAAATAATTTTCATAATGGCTGCGTGGGCATATTTTTGATTTTCCTATGGATTCTTTAACAAAAACGACCTATCTACTTAAGTATCAAGGCATTGGCATCTATGCTACCACTCTCTAAAAACGTTTTTGTAAACCAATGTCTTTTTCCCATCGTTTTCAATAGAGGTCGATTTGATCTTTTTTGGAACAACCCAGGGATTTTTTTTTTAATTTAAATATTGCTATGGAAACAAATATTGAACCATGTAATTGAAATAAGGGGAGATGAAGATCTACCTAGTCCAAACGGCGAGAGAAACAGTCAACCTTAGCTTCGGTATCAAGCAAAACAAGATCCACCTCCAAAGTGAGAATCTCCACTGCTACAAATCCTTATGCAAATGAAATGGTAAATGAAAATTTTTGTTGTATTACTATTTATAAATTTTCATTTTTTATAAGGTATAGTTATTTGTGGGTTTCTTTGACAATATAATGGCCTCAATAAACCTCTGGATTGCAGTTTTGACACTACAGGTTTCAAAGCAGTTCTGATCGTTTGTTTACCTTGTCACATCCACAAGCATAGTCTTAGTTCGTTCTCAAGCTCGAGAATATAAGAACTCACTAGGTAGACTTTTATCTCTTTTTCGGACCCGTATGGACACACGAAAAAGGAACCCCCTGGAGTCATCTTTAAACTCTTTTCATACTCTCTAGATATGAAAAGATCGTCGAGTGATCTTGCTTCCTTTCACACCCATTAAAAGGTTCGAAAGGGCATCTTTTGAGTGGTAGTTTATCTCTTTTTCGGCCTCGTGAGACTAACTGTATGAAAAAGGAACTGAGAGATTTCTCTTTTAAGTGTTTTTCCAGACTCTGTAATCATGAAAAACCTTCGAGTTTTTTGTCTTTGGACTCGCTAAAACAAACATCGACAGGCCCATACGGGACCGAAACCTTACTTCTTCCAGTTCGATAAACAAAGGAAGAGGAACTTACCGAAGGTGAGTTATATCGAGCATGTGTTATCCTCCTCGAGCTCGTTAAATTAAAAAGAGGTACGCGTCTATCTGGATGGGTGAAAATTTGAAAGAAGCAAGCCAAGCAGTCTCTTGAGAACATTACCAAGTAATTCTTAGATTCACCCTTGAACATGAAACTTTGTCTTTTGCATGCATTTTAATCTGCTGAACCTCTGCACTGAGCCAATCCTTTGAGTTTATTTCACTCCTTTGGGTCACCTGACGTAAGTCACATCATCCACTGCATCATAAAGTTTTGGTCCATGTCATGTTTTTGTTGTCGTGCCTCAGTGTTCAAGGGAAGTATCCACCTCGAGAGTCGGCCATCACAAATATCTTGTCTCAATACCCATGTTAGTCCATGTTCATTTGATCGACCAATTACATCTCTGTGTCTGTTTCGTGTCATTGATGGGGGATACATCAAGGCCCTCTCTCGACGAGTCTATTCCTATCAACTTCAACACATTATCCAGGAACTAGGCTTAGAAACCAGTTAGTACTTTGGGACCTGCATGCCTCAATGGAAGGCCTCCTCACGTCCGACAGTGGGTTTACATCACTGACCTCTGATCGTATGATTCCATGGATGTTTGACTCCAACTCATCCATTCACATTCATTGGAATGTACTAGGGTACCTTGGGAATCATTGGCATTAATGGTGATCTCCCTCGCACTTGTTAATGATTTACATCATTGACCGGTAATCAAGTGGTTTCTTCCATGTTCGACATCAAGACATCTATTCACATGGTTATACTCCTACCACATCGAGATCGGTAAGAAGACCTTGGGTTGAGTGATCACTTTGATATGTACTTTGCCCAGGTTGCGGAGGAGTTTCTCTTGAACAATGACACATATACTGTTACAGAGATCCACTTTGTATTGGTCATGGCTATGTCTTGTCATCTCGTATATCCACTGTGTATTCTTCATGGCTACGATCAGTTTAGATCATCAGAGTATAGATCCACATTGTATCCTCGGTGGCTATACCTTTTTATCAATACAATTATGGATCCGCAGTGTATTTTATGGTGGCCATATCTTGCAAGTCTTGATGACCTAAGCATAGGTATGCCTGCCTTGGGTTTGAAACATGTCCTAATATTTGTTGGATGTTTGTGTGCATCTTCTGTCAGGTTCCCCGCGTCTATACCCTTGCTTGAAAGTCTACAAAGCATTTCAGTTATCAGTTCTCATCTTCTAACTTCATACTTTGGGGGGAAATCTCTTACACATCAACATTACTCGCTTTCATTAGTGTCGCATGTTGCTCACAAGTGTCACAAGTGTCAAGCAAAGCATACTACCATGATGCCTATGTCATACTTATGACAACACTAAGTAGACATGTAAAATTCCTCAAACACTTGATTTGAAGGAAGAGAATTGGTTAACTGAAGATAAGTACCTCTTGCCACCTGAAAGAATCATTGAATCTAAGGTTTTAGAAGAGAGTGCCCCCCTATATCACCCTTAGGAGTGTTGTTGCTCCCCTATAAAGTGCTAGGGAGAATTATAATACCAAACATCCCTTCGGAGGGAGCGCTATGGATTTTTAGAGTGTCGGCGCCCCCCTAAAGCCTACTAGGGAGCGTTATAGCACTCTGATGGCATTTTTGAGGGAGTGCTACCTATTCTAGACAGTAGTTGATCTATTGAGGAGAATAATGGGAAGATCTTTCAATCTTGGAAGGCAGTTGCATTCAAATTCCTAGTTCAGCCATGATCTTAGGGAAGATCCCTGATTCAAGGAGGAAAATCCTCAACTTACCCTAAAGATACCTCAAGAGGTTAGGCCTCTCTAAACCTATATAAGCAGGCTCTATCATGGTGAAAAGGAGGAAGAATTGGAAGCATGAAACCTATGATCTCATAGGAAACATACAGTGAACTGGAGGAAAGTAATCAGTAAAGTTGCTATCATCCAGATCGTGGATCTTTTGAGCAAGGGTTAGACAAAGGGGACTTGAAAAATATGTCGCATTCGCATCTACGGTTGTAAGTTACTTCTGTCATTGTTCTCATCAATATGACATGCTTGGCCTGTTTCTTTCTAGTTTTTGTTTAATCTCACATGAACTTGTCTCTGATAGATAGATTTATTTCAAGATAATATCAATAGAGTAGGAAGTGGTTGTACTATTGTTTGTCCATAGGGCTCATCAAGGAGAGAAATATTGGAGCTCAACTTGGAGTGTGCAGGGACAAACGCCGGTAAAAGGTACTTTTTTTCTCCTTCCTCCTCACACATTAGTTTGTATAGATCTGAACGGAAGTCAGTATCCATGTTAAGTGTCTTCTGTCTTAAGAGTTAAGAGTCTAGCTCTCAAGAGGAGATCTACCTTTCCGCAAGGATATTTTCCTTCAACAACCAGTCTGCATCAACAGAGCCATGTATTTCCACCACTCTATCCAATCATGGTCTTCCTTGGTAGAACAATCCATAATTGATAGTGCCACGCAAATACCTTAAGACCCTTTTTATTGTTGTCTAATGCTCCTTCCCTGGTTTTTACATATACCTGCTTAAAACTCCCACTACATGTGCAATGTCTGTTCTATTCTAGACCATTGCATACATCAAACTTCCAACTACACTGGCATATGAAACATGGGACATGTCCTCTTCTTCTTCTTGTGTCTTGGGACACTAATCTACAGATAACTTTACACCTATAAGAATAGGAACCTTGACCGGTTTACTTCCATGCATATTAAACCTCTGCAATATCATCTCAACATATTTTCTCTTATTCAACCATAGTTTCATGTTGGCACAATATATTTTAATCTCCATTCCCAGAATGAAGTTAGCAGCACTGAGATCCTTCATGTCAAATTTGGAGGATAGTTGTGATTTCACCTCCTTGATAACATCCGTGTTATTTCCTACCAACAACATGTCATCAACATACAACACTACATAAATGAAGTGATTACCAATCTTCTTGGAATATACACAGTGATCAAACTAGCTTCTCACAAATCTCAATCCAAGGATGTATGTGTCAAACTTTTGGTACCACATCCTAGGTGATTAGATCAAACCATATAGTGACTTATTTATCTTACAGACCAACTCTTTCTTTTTCTTCATTACAAATCCTTATGGCTACTTCATGTAGATTTCTTCTTCCAGATCCCCATGTAGGAATGCTATCTTCAAATCCATCTATTTCACTTCAAGATCAAAAGAAACAACAATAGATAAAAGAAATCTAATAGATGTTAACTTGGAAATGGGAGAAAAAATCTCACCAAACGCAATTCCCTCTACCTGGGAATAACCTTTTTCTAGTAACCGATCTTTGTAATTCTCCACTTTACCTTATGCATTAAACTTCTTCTTAAACAACCATTTTCTACCAACAAATTTTCTTCCAGCTGGCAACTCAACTATATCCCATTCCTCATTCTTATCCAAGGCATCCATTTCTTCAACCATGACCTTCTTCCATAGTTCACTATCCTCTGAATTCACTACTTCCCTGACAGTTCTAGGATCATCATAAGTAATAGATAAAGAAAAATTGGAACATAAATCAGGTGGACTATACCTTTCTGGTTGCCTTCTTTCTCTCACTGATCTCCTCAATACTAGGGTATGAGGTTCTTCTTCTTCTTCTTCTTCTTCTACTTCATCTTCTTTAGATGATTCAGATTTTTCATCATCCAACTCAAGCTCTATTTTATAAGGTTCTTCTTTCCATGGTAGGAATTCATGTTTGGAAACATCTTTTACCTCTCTAAAAACAATATCCTGACTGTAAACAGTGTTTTTAGTTTTTGGGTTCCAAAGCTTATAACCTTTCACACCATATTTATAACCAATAAAGATACACTTTTCATCTTTATTATCCATCTTACTCATATTTTCCTTTGGAACATGTACATAAGAATCACAACCAAACACTCTAAGATGTTCAAGAGAGGGTTTATTTCTAGTCCATACCTCATTTGGAGTTATATCATCCAACACTAATGAGGCTAATCGATTGACTAGGTAACACGTTGTACCCACTGCCTTTGCCCATAATTCTTGTCCTAAATCGACACCGCTGAGCATGTTCCTTGATTTTTCCATCAGTATCATGTTCATCCTTTTTGGAACTCCATTATGTTGAGGAGTGTATGGAGTATTCTTCTTCCTTTCTATACCACACTTCTTACAAAATTCTTCGAATTCATTTCTACAGAATTATCCACCATTATATATATTTTAATACCTCTATTTTTTTCTCTGTCTGGTTTTCTACCAGAGCCTTAAACTCTTTAAATTTATGAAATACCTTATATTTATTTCTAAGAAAATAAATACATGTGTTCCTTGAGAAATCATCTATGAATGAAACATAATACATAGATTTACCTAGTGATGGAACATACACAGGTCCAAACACATCACTCTGTACCAACTCTAAGATCCCCTTTTCTTGTGTAGCACCAGATGTAAATCTTACTCGATTATATTTTCCATATATGCAATGTTCACAGAAATCAAAATCCAAAGTGCAAATAGACATACCTTCAACCATACCTTTACCATGTAGTGTTCGAAGGTCCTTTTCTCCAATATTCCCTAGTCTTTGATGCCACATCATGGTCTTCTTTCCAGGGGCAGTATTGGTCTTGTCTTCTTTATTTGTCTGCTCGAGGAAAACATAATCATTACACCCATTATTATAAGTTCTTCCCAACAAATTGTAAAAAGTTCCACACCGAACTCCCCTCATAAACACCATTTCTCCTCATACCATCATGCAAGTTCCCTTTCCAAATATAGTATCCACTCCTACATCATCCAAATTGATTACAAATATTAGGCTCCTGGATAGTTTGGGAATGTGTATAACCCCTGGGAGATTTCTAATATTTCCATATTTTATCTGCAACTTAACCCTTCCATGTCTCATGATTTTGGTTTTCGAGTCATCTCCTAGGAATACGTCACCACCATCATATTTTTCATATTTAGAGAACCACTCCTTGTGAGGAGTCATATGGTATGATGCACCTGAGTCGATCAACCATACATCACAATCTACATGTGCACCTGTAGATGTCAGGTAAACATCACTTCCTTCTTCAGTGGAGGTTTTTGCCTATGTGGAAGAGCTACTATCAGATCTCTTTGGTTTATCAACCTTCTTAGATTTGAAATCTTTATTATAATGCCCTATTTTACCACACTTCTAACATTTCCTCAAATATTTTCATGGAGACTTAGATCTACCTGTAGATTTAGATCTCCCCCTCAAAGACTTATCAGGATTCTTGTCTTGGGTATGACCTCTTATAGATAAATCATTTGTACTATCACCATCCATGATTTTCTGCCTCATCTCTTCAGATAGAAAGGATGCAACTAAATCCTCATACTTTAATGTAGATTGAGTGGTACTACCAATTTCTATAGCCAGATTATCCCAAGAGTATGGAAAAGAACATAACAAAGTAATACACTTATCTTCTTCATCAATCGTAATATTAAGAGAGCCAAGTTAACTTACCAGAGTATTAAAGGCAACTAGATGTTCTGTCAGAGAATCTCCATCTTCCATCCTAAGTTGATATAGATTCTTTCAAAGAAACAACTTGTTTACCAAGGACTTTGATTGATACAAATTCCCTAACTTATCCCATAGTTCCTTGGCTATAGATTCTCCCGAGACATTCAACAACACTAAATATTCCAGTTAGATTCGAATAGTACTCCTTTCTCTTCTGTCCAACTTCTCTCAATCTTCCTTCGACATACTGTTGGGCTCCGGATTTATAACATTTTCTTGCTGGTTCTTGAAGACATTGTTTACTCTCCTGAAGACTTTTGTTAAGCAAATGGCATTCTTTCTGTGCTATTCATACTCTATTACACATATATGTTCCATTGCATACAGAAACCATGAAGTGCTTCCAAAACCACAAATGAGCGAAGAATTCAACTATAATGTGGATGCACTGTCACCTCTTGGTGCAAATACGGTAAAGGGAAGACAAGGAGTAGTTTATCTCTGGAGCAAAGTTACCAACTGGTGCTTCTGATGATGTTGAAGTTGATAAATGGTTTGCAAAGAGACATGGGGTTATTGCTATCCCTGGTGGTGCTAGTGGAGGACCAGAGTATGTTTGTGTTTTATTTGGGAATGCTTTCGGCAATATTATTCAAGATGTGCAAATGGTTAGAGTCATCATTTACTTCA
>ML828818.1:41825-55977 GCA_009831015.1 Picea engelmannii
GGGTTTGCCAAGGATGTTACAAAATGGTATTAGAGAAAAATATGTTTACTCAATGATGATGCCCGTCCTGTGGGTGGTTGGGGACATTACAGAAAGGGAAGGTATCATGTCCTTCTCTTATGAACTTTTTCTTCTGAGGTAGGTCGTCCAAACTTCTAACTGGTCATAGAGTGATTCGATCCTCCATAGTCAACTACTCTAATGTTGCATTGTTAAGAAAAATAATGTCATCGAGGGTGCTCATGTGTTTCTCTTACTTTGTCATGAAATATTGCACCATCATATGCATTTTTACTAGTTGTAGCGGATGTTGATCAATAAGGTTGGTGGAGACGAAGGTAGTTGCTTCAACTATTTGTTTCTTTCGATTTGTGTTGCCTTGAAATACATTCACCATTTATTCCACTACTAGGTTCTTTCCAAGTTCATATAACCTTAGGAGGAGGCCATTTTTTACCAGTTCCTACGTAGTCTTGTGGATCCTTGTACATATTTCCATATATTTGGTCACTTCTCTATCAACTCTATGTCCTATCTGTTGGAAATCCTCCAATGCATACAAATCAATCTCTCTTCCATATTTTGACGACCTATATAACTCAGGGGGTGCATCAATATTTTCCTCTATCCATCTATATAAGTCAACTATACCTTCATGGATAGTGTTGTAATGTTCCAACTTCATTTGTATCTGGTTTTTTTGGTTGATGACTATGAAAGTTTCATCTTGGAAGAGGTCTATATGGGCATACATGTCAATAATGGAACCTTCCAAGTCATTTCCAACCTTCTCGGCACTGACTTTGAATATTTGGAGGCTTCTTCCATCCACTTTCATTTGCCAGATATTTTTCTCCAGTTCTTTGATCTTTACCTCCATCTCTTCATTTTTTTTTCATAACCTCTGTATGTTATCTATATTCACATCCATGAATGCATAACTGACTCTAGTCATTGCCACAGGATCCTCTCTAACATCTCCCATGACTGGTACCTAAGTGACCACTAATATCAGAGCCCCTTTTGTTACTGGAATCTTCTTAACTAGCTCTTGCATGATCCTATTATTTTTATTGTCATATGTAAAACTTATAACATATATCACTTCAGTTGGTTGAAATGGTTCCCGTAGTCCAAGGCCTAAACCACTTTCCGTTGGATCTGTCTATGTGTCTATGGTGCATTTTCCTAGGATATCTACATCCATGGGGTATGTGTCATCCCCTATTCTTTCTGCATTTTTCTTTTTCCTTTCCTCCTCAACAGCTTTGTCAGATGCTTCCTTCGTTTCTTTCTATGCTAGTTCTGCTACTACTCTTGCTTCTTCGACCAACTCCTTTTTTCTTCCTGCTGCATCCTTTGCTTTGGCTTCAACTTGGGCCTTTTCTTTGTTGACTTCAATTTTTTGCTTATTCTTGGCATCATTATTATTTTTCAACACCTTTTCTTTATCCCTCCTCTTTTTTATCTACTTTTGTTTCTTCCTCTTCCTTGATAGATCTTGAATGAGTTAAATTGATATGGGAGAAGATCTCTCAGCTTCATCTTGTTCTGCTTCTTTCCTGTCCATCTCTCTTGTTCTTCGTCATCAGTGATCCTTCCCTTTGGATGGCCACGCCTGTTGGAAATGAATTCATCGTGAGTTCTAGAATTTTTATGCACCTCCTCTTCTTCCCATATTTCAATAGTATATTCATAAAGGAGCTTGACGTTATTGAACTATTCCCTTACGATATTTGTAGGATCATGTCTTCTGAATATTTATTCTCCAAAGTGATAAGAAAGTAATATTTCTACTTTTGCTTTGGATTTCTTGGTATTCTTGAAGAAATATTTGTCAATGTATAAAGGTAGTGGGGGTTATATGAATTTCTTAAACCTATAAATCACTTCTCCAACCCCGTGTATAATAGGCTGGTACGCTACTTCCTGAAGGACTAGATTATCAGGCACAAATCGTGGAAGTAGGTGAGGTGGCTTCATTGCACCATAGACCCTTATATAAGTGCCATGATCCATTAGATATCAGTCCTCGATTCTTCTTATGACCGCTATGGATTTTTATTTCATACAGGGGGGGTTTGAGAAAAAGATAAATTCATATAAAGGAGCAAAGAAGTGCTTACAAATCCTTTGGTATTTAGTATGGTATTTGTGCTCCTAGATAAATTTTCAATAGATTTGGATTGAGGAGTCAACTGGAAACCAACTCCACTCCATGTTTGGATACCTATGGGATATGCACATTATGTCCAGGAGGTACGAGGACATAAGGAAACTGAAAAATGTTCCTGGTTTTACTTGTGTTATTGTTGAGATGAAAGCAATGAGATTTTAAGACAATCTATATTCCCAATTAAATGAAACAAATACATCGGCGCATAAATATATCAAGGTAATAAATGATAGGGAAAATTGAGTTACATCTAGCTCCCCATATAGCCTGCACAACATGGCCACAAAATATTGATAGGGCCTTCTTAAGTTAGTCGTGGAGTACCAACTCTTAGGATTGTATTTAAATTTCTTTTCTGCCTTGTACCATTTGGGAAACACATCTTTTGGAATTTATTTGAATTCGCTAAGGATCTTGATATCTAATCTCTTATTGCTTTCTTTAATGTGATAACATTTAGCTAGAAATTTTGGTCGAAATGAAGCTATAGGTTCCTTTCAAGCATTGCAGACATACTCATTATTTATATAGATGTTCTTCAAAATCCATGAAATGGCATCTTCACAAGGGAAGATTGTTGGGTGTGCTTCCACCCTAAAGATTCCTGATTTTCTGATATTCTTGAATACCTAGATTTCATTTGGATCTTCCACTTCTATAGATAAATTTGACTTCTTAAACATGTAATACACTTCCCCCCATTTCAAAGTTTCTCCATATTTTTCTAGAATTTGAGTCAAACAATCATATATATCCGCTACTATTTCAACCCCTTCTACTTGTTGGGAGATTCTAGACAAATCATCTCTAGACACTTTTCTCGGCGTATTCTTTCTTAGTGACATGTTTGTACCTACCAAAAAGATAAGTTTAGGTCATAATAACAAGATGTGAAGTACCAGTTTAAGTGTAGCTAAAATATTGAAAGTACACCATGCTTAAGCATATTGAAAAAGGAATGGAGTAGAAAGGCTAGAAGTTAGGCCCAAAAATTAAAATCGAAGGCCAAGGAACTAACTTCTTTGTTACATATCATAGATATTATTATTAACTGCTCCGTTGAAGTGGAATAATATTGAAAAAGTGGCAATTGGAAGAGTTAAGGACAAATCCTCTACTCGCATCGGAGGAGTTAGTAATAACTCCTCTGATGAGTCTGGAAGAGCTTATCCTAACTCTTCCAATTGTCCATTGGAGGGATTTTCCATAGGATCATATAAATTTAAAGTAACTCCTATGATCATATCTTAGGAGTTGAGAGTAACTCCTCCAATATGGTCAGAGGAGTAATTTCCAAGTACTCCGAGTTAATTGGAGGAAAATACTTCAACTCTCCTAAACACATCAAAGGAGTTAGTAATATCTTATCCTATGTGTTCATAGGATTTAGTTTAAAATATTCCAGTCCTAAAAACTAGGGCTTTTCTGTGAGCAGAAAATGGTGGTTTCAGGGGTGAGAAAGAAAATGATTTAGAGGTTTCAAAGTCCCTGGAACCTTTCCAATCTAATCCTATGTGCTTGGATCAAGCCTTAGGTATTGAATAGATTTATTGTGTGGAAGTAAATAAGGGTTGTTGAAAAGAAAAGGGGTCGATTTCACATTATTTAAGGATTAGTGAAAATAAATACGGCAGACGAGGGAAAGAAAAACTATCCAACTAGGGCTTTGAACACAGAAAAAGATAAGAAATTGATCAGAGACTTAACCCTAACCTTAAACAAGGAATAGGAAAGATTCCCTTACCTATAAATTGATGCCACATGGTGAGTAGGGATAGGTTGGAGCTTCAACAAAATAGCTTGGCGTGTTTTGACCTAGAGGCTCTTTGCTCAATTACTCACGTTTGGATAACACTAACATGACCCTGGTTCTGTTTATATATCCAAGCAACCTTTTGGCATTAAATGTGGTAGGTGTGATTGGAGGGCCAAAGGAGAAGTTCTCCGATCATATCGGAGGCAAACAAATTAACTCCTTCGATGTGTTCAAAGGAGTTAGAGTTATCTCCTCTGAACACATCAGAGGAGTTTCATCTAACTTGTGTGATATCAATTCCTACCACGACAGAAGAAAGTAACTTCTCTGAACTGTTCGAAGAATTTAGAATAAAATTCTCCAAATCATTCGAATAAGTTAAAATAAAGTCCTATGAACTACTCAGAGAAGTTAGAATAAAATCCTCTGAAATGTTCGAAGAAGTTAGAAGAAACTCCTTCAAACTATTCAAAGACATTAGAAGAAATTTTTTCGATTTCACATTTGGATTTCAACACCAAGTCTTGATGACTTTTTCAAGTAAAAAACATGATTCTTATAAGTATATTGAGGTGGAGAGAGGGACTTATGAGGATTTATATTAAGCTCAAAAGATAAGGGGCTCCATTTTCCAGGGAAGGTAATCAAGATCAAATGGAAAAATGAAGGGTTGTAGCTCATGTCACAACAAATCGAGACACACTAGGCGAAGCATTGGATCTTTTCCAGATGATTTCCACCCACAATTTAGGGAGGGTTCTCCATCATACAAAATCATAAGAGAGAAAATATAGGTCCCATAAATTTCATATTGAGAAGACTGAGGTGGCTCAAAGAGGGGTAACACATTTATCATCCATATCCCTATGTCACAAGCCTTGCTTTGTTGCCAGTGAGCATACATAGCCTCGACAAAGATACCTGCATGTCCCATGTGATCTAGAAAGCCTTTCTCCAAGCCTTTACCTTTTATAATATTTTATTCTCTTTTTTTAGAGATATAGGTGGATGAGGGGATTATAGTTAACCTTTAAAGGAACTTGTGATGGTGAGATCTACTAACTTGATTATGGATGAGAAAAATTCCTCAGACACGATTCCTATTATACTACGAATATTTCATCTAGACCATTTTCATTTAGGCCATATAACATAGAAATCTATTGTTCAATGCAGTCTCTTGGCTCTCTGTTTTCCTCATGTCTCTTCTTATTTCTAAGATATGTTCCTCCACCAGATATTGTCTTGTGATAGTGCGTGAATGTCTTACATATCTAGGGGGATATGTAGATTTGACATTGTATTACATATATGTTTAGGATATCTGCACCAAATGTGCTATGTTTAGACATGTGACTTATGCTAAGTTGTGAGAACATCAAAATCACAAATTCAATCATCAAGAAGGATAAAGGAAAATGCTATTAATAAAAAAGATTAAGAACACCAACCTAACTAAAAAAGAAAAATCAAATGAAAAGTAGAATCAAGATTTATTTAGGTACAAGGGATCAACAACCTAAATGGATAACTGATGTAATGTTTGAGGATTTGGCCATTAATAGGGAGAGAGTCAATTTATCCCTAGAGGTTCTACAATCGAAAAGTGCCTTGGCCAATATTTTCTTTAATGAGGTAAAGGCCAAGCCAAAGATATTGAAATTTTGAATGTTTCCCTTTATCTTCATATGGATTTTCCCATTTTAGAACTAAGTCTCAAACATGAAACTCTTTCTCACCTACATATTTCTTTTCAAACCAATGTTTTACTATTTTTTGGTGATCTTCAAACTTTATTTTGGTTTTGTAATGCATTTCCTCAAGGTTCAGCAAGGTATTGATATGACTTTGGATGATAGGGAATTCTCTGCCTCAAGACTATTTTGTAAGTTGGAGGGAAGGTATGTAAATGTTTGAGGGTAGAAAAACTTATTTTCCATACACAAGAAAGTAAGGTGAAGTTTCGGTGGAAGCTTTGGGACTGACATGATCCGCCTGAAGAGAATTTTGTAATGCATTGTCACAATTTCTCTGGTGATCAACTACAATTTGTTTAAGGATACAAATGATTCTTGTTTGTAGATTCTGCTAAGCCATTTCCTTTAGAGTAGTAATTGGTTGCTTATTTTAAAATAGTCATGTTTTCCAATGCATACTCAAATAATTTCAAGGATGAGAAATAAGTAGCATTATCAAATACTAAAGAATTAGGAATTCCAAACGTTGTGATAATGTGTTGCTCGAGAAAATTTATTACTACTTCCTCATTCACTTTGACTAAAGGTATTTCTTCAATCCAACATGTGAAATAATTAGTAACGGTCATAATATACCTATGTTTCTTGGAAAAATGAGGATTTATCTCACCAAGGATATCTAGGCCCCACTACTTGAAGGGTTCTTCTACTTCTACAGGTTGGAGACGAAGAGTAGCTTTGTGTTCCCTCCCCACAACCTTTTGACATGATTCACTGCTCCTTGACTATGCATGAGAATTCTTGAAGAGTGTGGGACAATATTATCCTACTCTCAAAACTTTGTGTGTTTTTGTGTCTCCTAAAAATTGACCACTAACTGGTCCATCATTCATATATTTCATGACATTATCAACATATTGTCTTTCGTGGAATCTGAGTAACACTCCATCATAATTCTTTCTAATAAAGATACCATGTAACAATTGATTTTGTAAATATTTCAGTCATAGCACTATTTTTTGGTTATCATTGAGATGGTATAGAGTAGTTCCATGTTGCAGGTAATATATAAGATCATTGTAACATGATCCTTCAATGGCTAGGACATATGGAACCTGCTAATTATATATTGTAGGTTCATCTTGCCAACCATCCTCCTTTTGTTATTCAATGCCATCTCCTTGTGTCACTAATTTACACAAGCCTTGACCTTTCACAATATTGATTGGTTTGAATTCGAGGTCATACTCTTGTAGAGATGTCATCCAATTCCCTCGTCTTTCACCCAATTCTTTTTTAACAAACATGGGCCCTACTTCCAGGTGTGAGATGATGAATTTAGTGTGATTTTTTAGGATATAAGGTCTGAACTGTTTGATGGATTTATGGACAGAAAATGATTTCTTGTCCACTGGAAGATAATTTTGTTCAACACCTTATAACCTAGTGCTCATAAATGTGATCAGGTATGCGTCTCCTTGTTCATCCTTTTGAGTGAGAACTATTGCTGACGAGTAATCGGATGCAAATGTGTATAGCAAGAAATGTTTGAATAAATCAGGACTCCAAAGAGATGGTGCGTTGGATATAGTGGTTTTAATGTTTTCAAGTGCTTCCTTCTCCAATGATGTCCACTTGAACTGCACATCATTTTTAATCATCTTTTGTAAAGGTTTCACAATTTCAACAAAATCTGAAACAAATATTCTTACGAAATTGATTATGTCGAAGAATGATTGCATCGACCTCTTGCTGTGTGGTGGAGAAATTAGTAGAATGGATTTGGTTCTTTCTGGATCCACTAAAATCCTGTATTTATAAATAGGGTGTCCTAATAAAATACCTTCTGAAACAATTAATATAGTTTTCTTGGTATTAAAATAAATCCCATATTTTTTGCACTATTCAAAAATCTATTTTAGATGTTTTGGGTGGTCTTCTCTTTTTTTAGAATAAATAGTGATGTCATGAAGGTAACCCACTAGGATTTGACCAATTAATCCTCTTAAATAAATGTTCATTTCCCTATGAAACGTAGCTCATGTTTTCATAAGATCAAAGGGAATGTGTCTATAAGCATAAGTTCCCCATTTTTTCCGAAAGTGGTTTTCAATTGGTCTAGTTATGCCATGAGAACCTAATTGTATCCAGAAAAAACATCTAATAGAGAGAATAGTTGAGCTATGGAGATGAGTTGTAGGATTTGTTCAATTGGGGGAAATGGATAGTTATGTTTTTCATAAGTGCGAATGAGATTCCCGAAATCTATACATATTGTTATTTCTCCCGAATTGTTTCTTATGAGCACCATATTAGAGACCCAACTCGAATGTCTCACTTCGAAAATGATTTAGGCATACAATAACTTCTTGAGTTCTTTCTATATTATAGATTCGAGAGTTGGATGTATCTTTCTAATATTTGTTGTAATGGATTGATCCCTTCTTTGAAGGGGATCACATGTTGTATGATCCATGCATCATACATCTTCAAATCATCATATGTCCAGGAAAAGAAATCTTGATACTTCTTGAATAATTATGTGACTGTATACTTTTATGAATATGAACAGTAGGTGCCCAGGTTAACATATTTAGGATGCTCAGATGTTCCCATATTGACCAAGAAATGCATCATAGTGGAGCTATTGGTATTCATATTATATGGGCTCATAAAATTAGATTGTAAATTAAATAATTTTTCAAAAGTCAAAATGTTCTTTAGAACACAGTTTTTCTTCACCTTGTTATTTTCTTCTCGATAAGTTTTCAACTCTTGTTGATGTACCTCATCATCAATCACTGAATCTTGGAATGTGTCTAAACTAGTAAGAAATTTGATAACATGAGAATCACTATCGAACACTCTCCAACTCGTGACATTGTCTGGTATGGAGGGCATAAACATCATTTCAATCAAAAAAACATCATTAAAAGGCATAAATTTAGATGTTGCATTGGTCAAACTATCTGCATCTATATTTGAATCATGAGGTATGGAATTAATATTAAATGCATCAAATGAATAAATAATATTCCATACCTCTTGTTGGTAACCCTTTAGATGCAGAGACATGAAATGAATAATGTTCCTTACCTATCAAAAAAATATCTCAGAATAAACAAACACTTTAAGGTATTTTAACTTGTGGTCAATGGCATTTTTAAGGCCTTGCACTAAGGCTTCATATTAAGCAGTGTTGTTGGTGCATTATGTTATCACACAAACTTGTCAGAGTTCTATGGGGTTGTGGTTTCTACCTAAGTCTGTGTTTTTCCTACTCTCTCTCATTTCCCAGACCAATTCTTAATTTTTTCCCCTTCGGTTTGTAAAACCATTTTCATTTCCCCCCCTCAGTGTTTAAAGTGTCATGGTATCCCTATTCTCCCAGCCCCTATCCACTCGTTCAAGTCTTTTTTTACACAAGTCACAGCCGCGAGCTCAAAGCGCAACGCTCAGAGTAGTCTAATATGGACTCAAATCAAGCGAGCAAGCAAGATCAACTTTCAATGGAAGAGATCCATCAAGCATATCAGATTGATGACCATCGAGCAATTGGGATCATATAGTTGCACGAGGTATATCATCAAATTTCTAAAATTGCAAGGCCAATCCTAGCCATTGATCCTGGGAAGGACATGTGGCACATGATTAGCATTCCGCTGACTCGCAAAATGGAGTAGTCAAAGAGCCGATTCATGAGGATTCGTGAATTGATAAATCAAAAAATGATATGAACTATTCATTTCAAAAGGACACATGGTACACGATTAGCAATTTTGTGGTTTCGCGAGACGAAGTAGTCAAAGATCAGAGTCTTTAGAACTTGTGAAATAGCGAAAAGATCGCAGTCGTTGATCAAAAGGGAGATCTGGACCATCAGGACAAAGGTAGACGAGGTTCGTTCGATGTGAAGGGACACATGTAACCTGATCCAAGTGATCGTGATCTCGCAACTCAGAAACTTCAGCATGGAACATAGTGCGAACTTGTGAAACGTGAAATCCTGAAATGCCTGGGGATCAGGCCCACAATCACAGCCCAAGGGAATATGGAAAGTGCAGACAAAAGAAAGGTAGGAACCTGTTTAAGTGACAGGAAACTGAAGTTATTCGAGGTGTTGATCATGGCCATCAAATTCAAGGCAAATCCAGCCGTTGATCTAGATGGGTCGTTTTGCATTTTCGAGCATCAGGATATTTGAAATCAAGGGGAGTGAAAACTCCCGAAATGTGAAATACCAATATTTCATGTGGAATAAGCATGATTTCATGTCCTAAGGTCATGTGAAGTGATGGAAAGGAGTTGCGCTCAGATGAAAGTGCTCATTTTGGCCTCATCAGAAGATCTGCGTGGTTTCGAAGCATTATGCTTGACTTGGAGGAGTCGTGAACGTCTCCTGGAGCCTTCATGGGTGTCATGCCTCATCTTGATACCGATGAAAGTAGTTAATGTAAATGGGGAAGGTGGTTGAAACCTCATTTCACCACATAAATAGAAAGCATAGAAGAACTGGTCATGGAAGAAGACTGGCAACCCAATGTTACCCTGTCAAAATATTTTTTTGCAAAGCCCATACTAATCTGATATTGCATCAGATAGAAGAATGCAAGTGTATATTGACAGAAGAAAATGCAAACACTAATCCTTCAATGTAGTGACCAAAGAACACTCTTGGTGGGAGCTAGTAGTTCTAAGTATAAATAGTTAGTTTTGATATTTTGTTAGGGTCGATGGTAGAGCAAAGCTCCCGTATTGTAAAGTTTTAATGAAACGTTTGGTTTTTTGTCTATGTATCTATATTTGAGACTTATTCTTTAATGACAGTCAGCTCTCTTACTCCCTCTTGTTTCCATATGATGCTGAAAGAGTTCATGATTGACGGATTCACTTGAATTATTGTGACTGCATTATGATGAAAGTTTGATTATAATGTTGTTATAATTCCTTTCAGTTTCTTTAGGATTTAAACTGAAGAAGATATTAAGTTTAAGTTGTTTCTCTTTGGGTTGCTGGAAGACATGGTGTCCATGGCATACCTATACATTTTTCTCACCGAAGTCTTCCTCCTACTCACCTATACTACAACCTACTGACTGAAGTTAAACCAAGACCTCACCTTCTTGTGCATATAAGTCCAATTTTATGAGTTAAGATGATATTTTCTTGAGATTGTGCCCATATGACCTTTTTATAACCAACCTGTGACATAAAATTCTGATGGGTATCGGGATTACCTGTGCCGCAATCCAAAGGTGACTTTTGGTGCTAACATTTTTGGCGTCGTTGCTAGGGATGGAAGTGAAGAAATTTTCCCTCAGTAGAATGACAAAGAGCTTATGATTCAGAAGATGCATCAGATATTAGAGCCATTGAAGATTGCGCTTACACCTGGAGACTCCACTATCTCAACTCTACTGTTTTGGTGTGGCCGCTTATGACTACACCTGGTAGCCCTTGGGAGAAAAAAATGATCAAATATGGTCTTCGATGGTCTTTGATGGTGAACAAAGACTATACACACTCATGTTGCATATCATTCACCTGGCGAATCCATGATTAAAGAATCCAATGGTCACTCCATTATTCTGAAATTGATCGACGACTCCAACGGTTTGAAATGGAAAAAATCTTGTCTTGGAGGTTTTCTCCTTTTAATTTATCTGTTGTCTCAAGTTTTCCAAATGTTCTCCCTACTGTGGCTGAATGGGGGGATTATTTTCCCATATTTAGAAAACATAGAGATGACAATCTCGTCAAGCATATCTGTGAGTTTCATGAACTCATGCATTAGTGGGTGATACATCATGAGGATGTGTTAATAAACATGTTCATGTTATCATTAGATGGGGATGCTCATGAGTGGTATCGATCCTTGCCCCCTGCTAGCATCTCCTCCCTAAGAGAGTTTCATGTATCTTTCAATACTCAATGTCAAAAGTTTTATTCCTCTGAGTTAATTCGTCATACTTGTTGTGAGGAATATAGAGATGGTGTTCAGTACATAGTTTGTTCTTTCAAAAGATGTGAGAATGAAGGATATACCTCGAAGGAGTTGATGGAGCTGGTAAAATATCTTTCTGCAAGGGTGGAGGAATTGGAGGAATAATTTGCTTGTCGCTCTTACGAACAAGATGCAAAGGATATTCCGGTCATTGAAACATATGTTCTTGGAATCCTTGCATATGATGAGTAAGTTATGTTGGATACTGACCAAGAACAAACAACTTTTGATGGATATCCCAGTGAGAATGATGAAAAGAAGATCTCTTCCATTTTTCCTATTTATAGTGATTGTGAAACTGATCCTGGGGAAATCCATGAAGGAGAAAAGGAGGGGACACATCTCTCGGCTATCTTGGTTTAGATGTTTTCCCCTTTCAATTTCTCATCCATATCTCGTGATCCACATCCAGTGTCATCTATAAACAAATGGGATGATTATCTTCCGAGATTCAAAGGTGGCAAGCATGACCATCCTAGTGAGCACTTATTAAAATTTCATGTATGCATGCTTGAACATGGATTCTTTCATGAGGATGTTTGGATCAAGATGTTCTGTTTTTCTTCAGAAGAAGATGATCCTGGATAGTGTCTACCTCTCCCTGCTATTAGTATCCATTCTTTGAAGGATTTTCACGATGCTTTTAATTCATATTATGGGAGGATTTAGTCGGCTCATCTTATTTTTTATGACTGTTGTAAGAGGTTTACACTCCACATTCTGTAGATGATAGAGTTTTCCTCGTGTGATGAGTCTGATAAAGAGTTGATTGAGAGAGAAATCGAGGATGAAAGTGAGTATCTTGCAAATACAGATGAAAAATTTTCTCTCTCTATTTCTCAAGGAGAAGTCCTTCCAGATATGATTGATGATAGCGTTGATGATGGCATAGCTATGGATGCATTGTTCTCCACCCCTATTATGCCTATTGTCTCAGTTTTAAAAGAAGAAGTGGTCGAAGAAAAGAATCAAGATATCACTATTTTATCTTTGCAAGATAGAAGAGTTCTACACTCACCTACCCCTAAAGAGTATTCATAAGAAGAAAGCATAGGCTGCTAATATTCTTATGAAAGCAAAAGATCCTACAAAGAGAAACATGATAGAGAGAAAGCGCCATCCATGGATATACATGTAGAGACTTATTTCTCTTAGCTAGCATATGTTATCAGAGCAAACAAAGGAGAAATGCAGGAGCTAAAGGTGCAGTTTATCTCCTGTCTTGAACCTCCAAATGAGAAAGTATCACCTGGGAACAGCCGACCTGCATCATTCCTCTACCCACCTGTACACTCTAAGAACATTGAACTATAGGTAAGAAACAAGGATGTGCAGGAGGTAATTTCTTACCAGTTGAGATTTCCTGAGTATAATTTTTTTGACCCCGTGGGGTTGTATATGGAGCTATGTTTTTCAAAAGCATTGGAGCCTACAAAATTGTTCATATTATCATCATTCGGAGGTATTTCCAGTGTTCCAATACATGTTTTCTTTATGCTGTCATACTTCCCTTAACGCTTATGGATTATTTGCAATAAAGAGAAGAATTATATTACCGAACAGTCTAGGTGCTTATGGTGGAAGTTTTCTTTCACCTAACAATTTGTTAAAATCATTTAGCCTAGGACTATACATAAATAAGCTCTTTCTAGAGCCCATGTATTTGCTTTTGTTTAGAGTAATTATCGGCCTTTAATCCTTAGCAGGATTTCTTTTGAGAATAAATCCATAACCCAACAGCTAAGGAACTGGAATTACTTGTTCTTGGCAACTCTCAGGGAGCATGCCATCCCCTATGGAGCCAAATGTTATCACACAAACTTGTCAGAGTCCTGTGGGGTTATGGTTTCTACCTAAGTATGTGTTTTTCCTACTCTCTCTCCTTTCGCAAACCAATTATTAAGTTTTTTCCCCTTCATATTGTAAAACCATTTTCGTTTCCCCCCCCTATGTTTAAAGTGCCACGGTCTCCCTATTTTCCTAGCCCCTATCTAGTCGGCCAAGTACTTGTTTACATAGGTCGTAGTCGCAGTCTGAAAGAACGACACTTAGAGAAGTCTAGTATGGACTCAAATCAAGTGAGAGAGAAAGATCAACTTTCAACGACAAAGATTCATCATGCAGATTGGATCAATGGTCGTCAGGTGATAAATATCATAGAGTTGCATGAGGCATAGCGTCAGAGTTGCACGAGGCCAATCCTAGTCGTTGATCCTAGGAAGGACAGATGGCATAGGATTAGCATTTCGTTGACTCGTAGAATGGAGCAGTCAAAGAGAAGATTCATGAGGATTCGAGAATTGCAAAATTGTGAAATGATCTGAGCCATTTATTTCATAAGGACACATGGTGCATGATTAGCAATTTCACGGTTTCGTGAGATGGAGCAGTCAAAGAGAAGAGTCTTTAGAACTCGCGAAATGCAAAATAGTGAAAAGATCGAAGTCATTGATCAAAAGGGATATCTAGACCGTTGGGACAAAGGTAGATCAAGGTCATCCGATGTTAAGGGACATGTA
>ML828818.1:56041-86684 GCA_009831015.1 Picea engelmannii
ATATATATATATATATATATATATATATATATATATATATATATATATATATATATATTTTTATCCTTGAAATGTTTCAAGATCTCAAGCACGTAAGCTTTCTATTAGAAGACTTGAGTCTGAAGGTTTTTTTAGAGTCCTTATTGTCATCGAATGTCCTTACGACTCAACTTAAGTTTTCTAATCGACGATATAATGAGCATTTACTCATCACTTCAATGTTTAATTAAGATCCTAAATGTTATAATTACTCTCTTATCTGCTAGTGCCTATAACACTACCACAGTCTTAACAATGCAAGCAACTTTGGGGTTTTTTTATGACCAAAATCCTCCATAAAAAATATTACCCTATGTCTGCAATACAATCGACTTGTAATACAGCCTGTTACTCCCATACCTCTATCCGGGATGAAGATTCTCCATAGTTCTTTTACCAGTCCATTCATTACATTAATAAAGTTGTTCCCACAACAATAAGTTTCTTCTAAGTTCCTACAACTTTGTGAAGAAATAGAGTTCAATCGGGTTTCAGTGATCACGAGTGCCGAACAAAACAAAGGACCCTGTTGTTTGCCGAAATTTGAATTACGGAACGACTGTGGGCCAGCATTTTGGGGTTTCCATATTCGGGGTTTCGCGATAACAACATTCGGACACCAACACACAACATTTCCCGAAATTGCAACAAGATGTCGAATACTTCGGGGTTTCGGGGTTTCGTGGTTCAGGTTTTCGTGAACACAAAAGTCAATCATCTACACACAACAACTCCCGAAAATACGAAAGGTGATTAGTACTTCGGGAATTCATAGTTTGGGATTTTGTGAGGGAAAGTGCCCAAACAACCACATATACAAACCTCCGAAATGTGGAAAAAGGGAAGGTGGGTCCTGCACTTTGGGATTTTTGGGATTCAAAAATTCACGAGTTCCGGTTTCCAAACCTTGATATACAAAAATTTCCAAAATGCGAGAACGAAAACGGTGAGACCTTCATTTCAAGATTTTGGTGTTTGGGGTTTCGTCGTTTTCATAGCCAAACATCCAACATACCACAATTCCTGAATTGCGAAAAGAAAGGCACTAACATTTCGGGATTTCGGGGTTTCAAATGTCAAACAATAGAACACAACAATTCCTGAAATTGCGAAAACGAAAAGAACGTGGAACTAACATTTTGGGATTTCAGGGCTCGGGGTTTCGAGGTTTCAAATGTTGAACCAAAGCACACCACAATTCCCAAATTTTGAAAGGTGAAAGGGTGTGGAGCCAACAGTTCGGGATTTTGGGTTTTGGGGTTTCAAATGTCAAACAACGGAACACAAAAATTCTCGAAATTTCCAAATGAAAATAAAGTGGAACTAATATTTCAGGATTTCAGGGTTCAGAATCCTGTGACTTCAAAAGCTAAAACATCAACCACAACAATTCCCGAAATTGTGAATAGAAAAGAATGTGGAACTAACATTTCGGGATTTCAGGGTTTGGAATCCCGCAACTTCAAAAGCCAAAACATCAACCACAAACAATTCTTGAAAATGAGAATAGAAAAGAACATGGAACTAACATTCAGGATTTCGGGGTTCAAAATCCCGCAACTTCAAAATCCAAAACATCAACCACAAACAATTCCCTAAATGGTGAATGGAAAAGAACGTGAAACTAACATTTCAGGAATTCGGGTTTCAGGATCTCGTGACCTCAAAATCCAAAACATCAACCACAAACAATTCTCGAAATGGTGAGTAGAAAAGGACGTGGAACTAACATTTCGGGATTTCAGGTTTCGGGGTTTCAAATGTCAAGCCACAACACACAACAATTCCTAAATTCTGAAGGTGAAAGGGTGTGGAACCAACACTTCGGGATTTCGGGTTTCGGGGTTTCAAATGTCAAACCACATCTCACACTATCCCCAAATTCCGAAAGCATAAATACTTAAGAATTTTACATGCACAGAAGGATACAACAAGATAAAGGTTTTCTGTAATGGAAAATCTCTAAATTCGTCATAGACCTGGAATAAGGAAGAATAGCCCATTCTGAAAAGAAACAAGGAAAACGAAAAGGGGTTTCCAAAAATCTTTAACTCCCGAATTTTGTCATTCTATACACATCTAATATATTGTTTGCATATTGTTAGAGCATATTGTTAGATACATAGCATTGGATAAAAACATTCGAACAAAAAGTGGGAAGAAATCGTTACAGATCCGATTTAATCAGATACAATACACCAAATGCAAAAAGGGTCATACAGACAGAGAATGTAACCTATCCCAGTTCAGATTCAATAGATACATAACATCCAAAGACATAGCCATTCATAATAGAGAGGGGAAAATTAACATATCTGAATCCAATCCATGGGAAGACAAAGGGAACAACCACATTCCTCCCAATCGTAGAATAGGGAATTCAAATCTACTTGCCCGATTCACCCCCTAGCCTGACCATGAGTCCATGAGGGAAAACTTGGAAACTCCTCCTCGACAGTGTCCTTCAATTCCAACATTTATCCTCTTACCTCACACTTACTCAACAGTTCTCATAACAGCAAGGCAATTCCATTTCAGCAGGCTCCTCTTGCCTCACACTCGATCCGCAGTGTTCATAATAGCAAGAGAGCTCAAAAACAATTCCCATCATACTTGGCAACATCTTGCCTCCTCGCATATGTTATTTATCAATTTTGCCCGGGTCTTTTTCCCTCCTTTGGCGATTTTTTCCCAGCTTTCTTAATACTTGCTTTTCAGGGGCTACCAGTGGCCAAATTCCTGATTTTCCACTTGTAATCATCATCCCAGACGCAGTTCCAACTTGTTCCCCACTCATGGAGTCATGATCAGCTGATTTTTAACATGGTTGTTCCATTTGTCCTCCTGCAATTAATATAAATATTTGGTTGTGATACAAGTGTCATAGTCAAATAGTTAGTTGAGTCCAAATAGATCTCTGCTCAATAGTCACAATTATTAAATTCAAAATTCAGAATTGCCATAAATGGCAAAAATTTTCCAGATTCGAATTTGCCAAAAATGGAAATAAATTTCCAACACATAAAAATAAAAATATTTATTTTGGGGGGATGTCACATCCTTTCCCCCTTTAGTAAAACATTTTCCTTAGTGTTTATTCCTTTCTTGGAACAAGATTGGATAAGATTTCCGCAAATCTCCCTCCAATTCCCATGTGGCCTCCTTAGGACTAAAGTGTTTCCATTGCACCTTTACCTGAGTAATGACTCTATTCCAAAGTGCTATTTCTCTCTGGTCCAAAATACGTAGGAGTTCCACCTGGAACTCGCCCTTGGGTTCCACCTGCACCATGTTCCAATCAATCATATGAGTAGGGTCATGAATATACTTTTTCAACAAAGAAACATGAAATACATTATGAATTCTTAGATTAGCTGGAAGTGCAAGTTGATATGCTACGGGTCCAATTTGAGCTAGTATCTCAAAGGGCCCACAAAACCTGGGTGTCAACTTGGCACAATTCCCCAACTTCAGTGAGATTTTTCGGGCTTTGACCTTCAAATAAACATGGTCTCCCACTTGAAATTCCAATTGTCTTCTTTTCTGATCTACATAACTCTTCTCTCTGTCCTGTGCTTCTTTCAAGTTCTGTTGTACTTTCTTTACCATGTTCTCCATTTCTTGGAGCATCTTTGGTCCAACCATGAGTCTATCAGCCGATTTATCCCATCTAATTGGAGTTGTACACTTTCTGTCGTACAGTATTTCAAAAGGGATCAACTTAGCTGAAGTTTGGTACCCATTGTTATATGCAAATTCTACCAAGTGCAGGTAGTCTTCCCACTTGTTCGCCTTTGTTCTTACATACATGCAGAGCATATAATATATGATTTGATTTGTCCTTCCGGTCTATCTATCTGTTTGTGGATGATAACTCGTACTGAAATTCAAATTAGTATTTAGCCCTGCAAACAATTCCTTCTAAAAAGAGGATGTGAATTTTACGTCTCTATCTGAAATCACCATTTTAGGAATATCATGCAGTCTAAAAATTTATTTCATGAATATTTCAGCAATGTTAATATATTTAAAAGTAGACTTTACAGGAATAAAGTGTGCAGACTTACTAAGTTTATCGATTACAACCATTATAGAATCATTCTATTTCTGAGTTTTAGGCAAACCTGTTATAAAGTCCAGCAATATGGTCTCCCATTTCCATTCTGGTACTGGCAATGGTTGTAATAGGCTGGCTGGATGCTGGTGTTTGGCCTTAACCTACTGACAATCTTGGAACCTATACAAATACTCTTTTGTTTCATCCTTCATAATAGGCCAGTAAAATAGTTTATGAGTGTTGTTGTTGTTTTCTGGTAACCTGGATGGCCAGAATATGGTTTCTTATGCACTTCATCTAAAAGAGTTAATCTTAGCTCTACTGAATATGGTATGTAAAGTCTATTTTTAAATCTTAATAGTCCCTGTTTGTCGATACTTATATCTAGTTTATCTGATTTTGTGATACTGTTTTGCAATTTTGCCATCATCTTAGTGTAATTTCCGTTGTTAATTCCTGCCACTTTTACTCTTTCTACCAGGTCACTTTCTGCCCTGCTGATATTTATCTCAAATAACCCATGGACTCTTCTGCTTAAAGCATCTACTGCTTTATTTTCCTTTCCCTTGATATGTATGACCTCGAAGTCGAATTTTCTCAAGAAGGCTATCCACCTTGCTTGTCTTGCATTAAGGTCTGGTTGGTTAAACAGATATTTCACCCCGCTATTATCCATCAATAGTAACAATTTTCTGCCCATTATGTAGTGTCGCCACATTTTTAAGGCATGTATTACTGCTACCAATTCTAAGTCGTGAGTGACATAATTTCACTTGTGTTCCTTTAATTTCCGGGACTCATAACAAATCACGTGCCCTTGTTGCGTTAGAACACCACCTAGTCCCTCTTTACTTGCATCAACACATACTGTGAAGTCTTTATCTGGGTTTTCTACCTTCAAGATGGACGCCGATGTCAATAATTATTTTAGCTTGTTAAAACTGTCTTGACACTTTTGCAACCAATTAAACTTGGTCCCTTTCTTTTGCAGTGACGTGATAGGGTAGGCTATCTTGGAGAATCCTTCTATAAATATGCGATAATATCCTGTGATTCCCATGAATGACCATATATCTGCCACATCCTTAGGCACTGGCCATTCCATAATGGATTTTATCTTTTTCGGGTCTACGGCAATACCTTCCGAGGAAATGACATGTCCTAAATATTGTACTTCTTTTCGATAAAAATCACATTTGTCAAATTTTGTGTATAGTTTGTGTTTCCTTAGTGTTTGCAGAACTATTCGTAAGTGTTCATCATGTTCCTCCTCTGTTTTAGAATAGACCAGAATATCGTCGATAAATACTACTATGAACTTGTCTAAGTACTGGCTGAAAATGTTGTTCATTAAGAACATAAATGTGGTTGGTGCATTAGTGAGTCCGAAAGGTATGACTACAAACTCGTAGTGTCCATATCTTGTTTGAAAAGATATTTTGTTTATGTCCTGGTCCTTTATCCTAACTTGATGATAACCGGATCGTAAATCCAATTTTGAGAAGATCTTGGTCCCGCCAACTTGATCGAACAAATCATTTATCCGTGGTAAGGGGATTTTTTCTTAATGGTCACTTTGTTCAGTTGTTTATAATCGATACATAGTCTTAGAGTACCATCTTTCTTTTTCACAAAGAGGACTAGTTCTCCCCATAGCGAGACACTTGGTCTGATGTACTCTTTGTCCAACAATTCTTGTAATTGTATTTTTAATTCTGTCAGTTCTGGTAGACTGATTCGGTAGGGTTCTTTTGAGATATGGGCTGATCCGGGTAGTAAGTCTATGGAGAAATCTATTTCTCTCCTAGGAGGTAATTCTAGTATCTCATCAACAAACATGTCTATGAATTCACGTAGGACAACCAGGTCTTCTAACTTGGGCTTATCTTCTTTTTCTAATAGATTCGTCACTTGGATGGAATAAAATTGGCATCCCTTTCTAATACATTTCTTGAGTTCCATCGCTGAAACTTTTTTGACTGATACAGGTTTTGGTATGCCTTTGGTTGTTCTAATAGTGCCACAATTATCTTTGTAGCTAAGTATATTTGTATAACAATCTAGTACTGCTTTGTGTTTTTCCAACCAATCCATCCCAATAATCATATCATAAGACCCTAGTGGTAGGATGTTCAGATTGGTCCTTATCTTTTGACCATCTAAACTGAACTCAAGATTAGAAATAAAGTTAACTACTTTTCTTTTAGTACCTACTGCTATTTGTACAAGACAATATTTTTCGTGCTTTTGTTTCTTAAGTTTATTCAACTCTACTACATCAGGAGTAATATAACTTAATGTAGCTCCAGGGTCAATTAAAACAGAAATTTGAGTGTCATGGATTTTACCTTCGACTTCTACCACCGAGGACTGGTGGTCAGCTTGCCGACCATCTATGGTTGCATTTATCCGATGCAGACTTCTGCCCATGTCACCCACTGTTGAGGCTTCTGGCAAATTGTGAACAATAGTTCTGTTTGTTGCAATTAAACGTGGACAGTTCCTCCTTAGATGAGACTCTCCACACTCCCAACATCTTAATGGCTTGCGGGAGTTGTCCCCAATCTTATTTGTTCCAAGGTTTACCGTTTTATAGCTACCTTGCGTATTCTAATGATTGGATTGAAAATCCTTCCTTGGGAAAATTTTGGTTGCATTTCGATAAGGAGATGGCCGGTATCCCTTCTTCTGTTGGTTTATTTCATCTTTCTTCTTATCCTTCCAAGTCTTGGGAAACTCTACCCGCTGTTTATACTGGTCATAGCACATTTGTGCCTTCCTGAATGCCTCGCTCAAGTATTTGGGGTTGTCAAACTCAATTCTCTCCCTGTAGGACTGTGGTAAATAGCTTAAGAATCACTGGATTTTTACCTTATCCTCCCGGATGTATGGTACAAACCTTAGTAGTTCTAGAAATTTATTTATAAGGTCATCGATCATCATTTGTCCGAGTCGTAATTCATAAAATTCTTTCATCTTCCTTTCATAATATCTTTTGGAAAGGTATTGTTTCTTAAAATACTTCTTGAAGTCGGACCATTCCAACTATTTTTCCTTTAGGCCCTTGGCCAATTTCAGGTCCTGCCACCAAATGTTCGCCTTCCCCTTCAGATTGTAAATGGCCATTCTGACCTTCATGTTGCTGGAATAGTTGTAGATTTGGAAGTATTTTTTGATGTCCAACAACCATGCCTCAGCTTCTTCTCCTGTCCTGGATTCTCCATCAAAAGTAGCTGGTTTAATCTCTTTAAATTCCCCTTCAAGGTGGTTTGTTTTTTTTCTTTTTTTGTCTGGTATGGTTTTGTCTTCACCTGAAGGTGTCCCTTCAGATGAACTATCTCCTTTTTCTATTTTTGCACCAGAATTCTTGGAGGCCCTTTTGCTAACCTCTTCCTCCTGATTATCATCTTTTGGACTTTTCTTGGTTACTATACTACACAACAAGACTTCATTTATCTCTTGTTGTTCCTGCTGCGCCTTCTTCAATTTTTCATTGTCGACCTTGAAAACTTGTAGTTCCTCATTATTTCCAACACCTCCATGGGTGAGCTTCCATCACTGTTCTGTCTTGGATCTCCAGGAGGTCCTTGTTGCGGATTCTCTTCCACCCTGATTTATGCACCTTCTTGGGTTGCCATTATTCAACACAAAACAAAAAATCTTTATGTTTGTAATCCACAAGATTTATTAGTTTTTCATAAATTAGAATACATAATAAGCAATTAATGTGGCCCTGTTCAGGCCCAGTGTTGTAACTTTTTCTCTGATACCATATGTAATGTACCTCAAAAACCACCATAAAAAAAAACATTTTTTTTTTTTATTATTTATCCTTGAAAAGTTTTGATATCTCAAGCATGTAAGATTTCTGTTAGAAGACTTGAGTCTGAAGGTTTGTTTAGAGTCCTTACTGTCATTGACTATCCTTACCATTCAACTTAATTTTTCTAAATGATGATATAATGAGAATTTACTCATCACTTCAATGTTTAATTAAGATCCTGAAATTTATAATTACTCTCTTATCTGCTAGTGCCTATAATACTACCATAGTCTTAACAATGCAAGAAACTTTGGGTTTTTTTTATGACCAAGATCCTCCATAAAAAATATTACCCTATGTCTGCAATACAATCGACTTGTAATATGGCCTGTTACTCCCATACCTCTATCCGGGATGAAGAATCTCCATCGTTCTTTTACCAGTCCATTCATTACATTAATAAAGTTGTTCCCATAACATTAAGTTTCTTCTAAGTTCCTACAAATTTGTGAATAAACAGAGGTCAATCGGGTTTCGGTGATCACAAGTGTCGAACAAAACAAAGGACCTTGTTGTTTGCCGAAATCCGAATTAATGAACGACTGTGAACCAGCATTTCGGGGTTTCAGGATTTAGGGTTTTGCGAGAACAAGAGTCGGACACCAACACACAACATCTCCTGAAATTGCGACAAGATGTCGAATACTTCTGGGTTTCAGGGTTCAGGTTTTCGTGAACACAAAAGTCAATCATCTACACACAACAACTACCAAAAATACGAAAGTTGATTAGTACTTCGGGAATTCGGAGTTCAGGATTTCACGAGGGAAAGTGCCCAAACAACCACATATACAAACCTCCGAAATGTGGAAAAAGGGAAGGTGGGTCCTACACTTCGGTATTTTTGGGATTCGGAACTTCACGAGTTCCAGTGTCCAAACCTTGACATACACAAATTTCTGAAATGCGAGAACATAAAAGGTGAGACCCGCATTTCAGTATTTCGTTGTTCAGGGTTTCATGGTTTTCATAGCCAAACATCCAACATACCACAATTCCCGAATTTCTAAAAGAAAGGCACTAACATTTAAGGATTTTGGGGTTTCAAATGTCAAACAACGGAACACAAAAATTCCCAAAATTGCGAAAACAAAAAGAACGTGGAACTAACATTTTCGGATTTCAGGGTTTCAAATGTCGAACCACAACACACAACAATTCCCAAATTCTGAAAGTTGAAAGGGTGTGGATCCAACACTTCCGGATTTCGGTTTTTGGGGTTTCAGGGTTTCAAATGTCAAACAATGGAACACAACAATTCCCGAAATTGCGAAACAAAAAGAAAGTTGAACTAACATTTCAGGATTTCGGGGTTCGGAATCCCGCGACTTCAAAAGCCAAAACATCAACCACAACAATTCTCGAAATTGTGAATAGAAAAGAATGTGGAACTAACATTTCGAGATTTCGGGGTTCAGAATCCTATGACTTCAAAAGCCAAAACATCAACCACAAACAATTCTCGAAAATGCGAATAGAAAAGAACGTGGAACTAACATTTGGGATTTCGGGGTTCGAAATCCTGCGACTTCAAAAGGCAAAACATCAACCGCAAACAATTCTTGAAATGGTGATTGGAAAAGAATGTGAAACTAACATTTTGGGATTTTGGGTTTCGGGATCCCGCGACTTCAAAATCCAAAACATCAACCACAAACAATTCCCGAAATGGCGAGTAGAAAAGGACGTGGAACTAAGATTTTGGGATTTCGGGTTTCGGGGTTTCAAATGTCAAGCCACAACACACGACAATTCCTGAATTTCGAAGGTGAAAGGGTGTGGAACCAACACTTCGAGATTTTGAGTTTCGGGGTTTCAAATGTCAAACCACAGCTCACACAATCCCCAAATTCGGAAAGCATAAAGACTTAAGAATTTTACACGCACAGAAGGATACAATAGGATAAAGGTTTTCTGTAATGGAAAATCTCTAAATTCTTCATAGACCTGGACTAAGGAATGATAGCCCATTCTGAAAAGAAACAAGGAAAACGAAAAGGGGTTTCCAAAAATCTTTAACTCCCGAATGTTGTCATTCTATACACATCTAATATATTGTTTGCATATTGTTAGAGAATATTGTTAGATACATAGCATCGGATAAAAAAATTTGAACAGAAAGTGGGAAGAAATTGTTACAGATCCGATTTAATCAGATACAATACACCAGATGCAAAAAGGGTCATACAAACAGAGAATGTAACCTATCCCAGTTTAGATTCAATATATACATAACATCAAAAGACATAGCCATTCATTATAGAGAGGGGAAAATTAACATATCTGAATACAATCCGCAGGAAGACAAAGGAGACAACCATGTTCCTACCAACCGTAGAACATGGAAGCCAAATCTTCTTGCCTGATTCACCCCCTAGCCTAACCATGAGTCCATGAGGGCGAACTTGGAAACTCCTCCTCGACAGTGTCCTTCAATTCCAACAATTATCCTCTTGCCTCACACTTACGCAACAGTGATCATAAAATCAAGGCAATTCCATTTCAGTAGGCTCCTCTTGCCTCACACTCGATCCGCAATGTTCATAACAGCAAGAGAGCTCAAAAAATTTTCCCAGCATACTTGGCAGCGTCCTTCCTCCTTGCATATGTTATTTATCAATTTTGCTTGGCTCTTTTTCCCTCCTTTCGGGATTTTTAACAGCTTTCTTAATCCCTGATTTTTAGGGGCTTCCAGTGGCCAAATCCCTGATTCTCCACTTGTAATCATCAGCCCAGAGGCAATTCCAACTTGTTCCCCACTCATGGAGTCATGGTCAGCTGATTTTTAACATGGTTGTTCCAATTGTCCTCCTCCAATTAATATAAATATTATGTTGTGATACAAGTGTCATAGTCAAACAGTTAGTTAAGTCCAATCATATCTCTACCCAACAATCACAATAATTAAATACAATTATTAAATTCGAAATTCGGAATTTCCATAAATGGAAAAAAAATTCCAGATTTGAATTTTCCAAAAATGGAAATAAATTTCCAGCACATAAAAATAAAAATATTTATTTTGGGGGGATGTCACAGGACATGTGTCACCTGATTCGGGTGATCATGATTTCGTGATTCAGATATTTCAGCATGGAACATAGTGCAAACTCACGAAACACGAAATCCCGAAATGCCTAGGGATTAGGCCCACGATCACAACCTAGGGGCATATGGAAAGTGAAGCCAAAAGAAAGGTAGGAACTTGATTGAGTGACATGCAGTTGAATTTGTTTGAGGTGATGATCATGGTTTTCATATTCAAGGAAAATCTGATCGTTGATCCATATGGGTCGTTTCACATTTTCAAGCATCGAGATATTTGAAATCAAGGGGAGTGAAAACTCCTAAAATAAAAAATCCTAAAATTACATGTGGAATAAGCATGAGGTCGTGTGAAGTGATGGAAAGAAGTTATGCCCATATGAAAGTTCTCATTTTTTCCTCATCAGAAGATATGCGTGGTTTTGAAGCGCTGGGCTTGACTTGGAGGAGTCATGCATGTCTCCTGGAGCCTTCATGGGTGTTGGGCCTTGTCGTGATGTTACACATTATTTTGGTCACTCCGGTGGTGTCTCTACAGTTTTGTGTTCAGGCTCTCATAAAGACCTTTTTCCTGAGAAAATTGATTGTTGTCTTCTTCCATAAAACACATTTTTAAGATGAGTTCGCAGGATGACTAGGTTTTAGGGTGCGAGAATCTTGATTCTCGTAGGAAACCTTATACGTAGCCTGCGAGGTGTTCACAGTCTTCTCTATAGGTAGGGTGTCAACCTCAGGGATGATTTTAGGGGATAAATTTATCTCATGGGCTAATTTTCCATGTTTTTTCCAAAAAATATTCGTTGTTCTAAAAATGATTTGCACAAATTCTATAGGATAAAATTATTTTACCTTAAAAATCGCCAAAATTTTATATAAACTATATAAAATCCTTAGACATTTGAATATTTTTACAAAAATATCGCCAAAAATTTATAGTTGGAATATGAAGGATTAGTAATATTCGCCAAAGTTTCTACATTTTAAAATAAATTTTCATCCTTAAAATCATCCCTGGTCACCCTGTTTCAAAGCTTAACAGGAAGATGAAGTTACGATGATTCTAGAAGAGAATATTCTAGAAGATGAGTTGACATTTGCATGGTTGGCATCCTACTGACTTCTTAGATTTAGTGGGATCATACTCATCCCTTTAACCATCTCTCCTTCTCATATATAATGAAAGGTTTCTCAAGGAAGAGGTTAAGCAAGATTGAATAAAGAATTCATGAAAGAATAGATTCGAAATTGTGTGAGGAAGCCTATTTGAATTGATTCTTGAGGCCTTCATTTGTCCATCAAGCCCTAGTGGATCTTCCTCATGCAAGTTTGGAGCAAGTGTGTGTGTTGAAACAAAGGACCACCAAAAGGAAGCTTACGACATCAAGGCAATCTGGTTGTATCTTCTACTTTCATATTAATATAATACAGTGGCATGTCCCTTTCCCATAAAATCACTCTTATTTTATTGCATAATTCCTTGATCATATGCATAGGTCGTTATTGAATATACTTTACTATCTTCACTTTGGTTGGTTTGTGTTGTCTTGAATCTAATATCACAAGAGCATCGGAGCGAAGTAGGAACAACAAATACCTAAGGAAGTGATATAAAGGTATTTCATTTGTTCCTCCTTTGGTAGTAAATTCAATGATAGTTGCTTAGGGAAAGCATTATGTCCTATATATTTTGTTCTAGATCCAGGTGGATCTAGGGAGATCTGTTAGTGTCCACATATACCGATTTATCCTATAACAAAATTGGCGACTCCACTGGGGATACAACTCATTTTGTATTTTTTGTTGGCCATTTTCTCTCAACCTACCTTTTTTATCACCAACTAGTCTCTGAGTCTATAAAACACCCTTATAGACTCTTTGGACCCAAAAGTTCATTCAAAATTTTTTGTTCTTTTTCAAAAAATTTCTTGATTACAAACCTTCTCGCACTGTACCTCTCTGTGACCTATGAGAATCATTGATGTTCTCACCTTATTGTTCAATCCAATGCGACCTTATTGCACCCTGCCTATATCTATGTTGTGAGAATCCCTAATTCTCTCACTGTATCCCACAACCAAGCTGCGAACTGATTTGCAAAAGTTTTGGATTAGGTTTTCCTATCTTTTTGATGCCCAGATTTGTTTGTTTATCTGGGGAGAATTTATTTTTCCAGTGTTTGACTGTTTCTTGACTTCAAATTTTGTGGTTGATTAGTTTTTGGAGATTGAAAACTCTTCTTACTCTTTTTTCCCAATTTTTGGTTCTTGACCTTTTATCAACAAGGGTATAATCTCAGATTCTATGATCCGAGTGCTTGTTTGATCAAAATCCTTTGATTGGATTAAAAGTTGGGATTAATTGTCCGTTTAGATTGCTTCCTGCTTGGAAATATTTTGTTCGTGTGCATTTGAAGAGATTTTTTCTTGTCAGTTTGTTATTTTTATCCTCATTGAAAGATCGATTTGGGTGTTATTGAGTATTTAATTTTCATTGGCTTCTTACTTTTCTTAGTTCCATCCCCATTTTGGGGTTTATAACAAAAAAAATTAAAGTCTTTTCCTTTGAAGCAATCATTTATTCAGAAAATATTGGCATTAAAATATTGAAAGAGAACGAATAATGAATTTACATTGTCAATGATTGTTTGGTAATACATTTCAAAAGAGATCGTACATCATAGTTTGCATTTTTCCAGAAAAATCCTCTTTCCCTGTTGTATATAGAATTCATCGAATGAAAATTGGTATCATTCATTTCCTATTTACGCATTGTTGGGTCAGAGTCTTACACAACATTGGTTTCATTTTCGTCTCCCTCTTGCATAACAAACAACCTTTAATAATATGGCGCAACTTTAAAATTCAACTAGTAACATTTTCTAGGGCTCTTTTGCACCAACATTAGCTAGGATAGAGCTTTGGAATAGGTAGTGAGACACACTCTCCAAAGCGAAAAACACACAATAGTATCTTGTGATAGGGAGTGTCAAATTCCATTTGCAACATTTTGTCCTAGGAATCCCTTCTCACACAATGGTCAAACATGAGGTCGCATTAAGATTGATAGAGTTACTCAACCTGCTTTGTTGATCTCATTGTAGAGATTGCACATATTATGAGGGTCTCTTAGAGGTATACCCACAATGATCAGTGGAAGCCTCTCAAGTTGATTTTAGGCTAGATACCCTACCTTATGTGTGGATTGGACTGTCGACTATTCCCCCAAGCATCATCGTTGTTTGTGGTACCTTCAGCATCCTATCTTCTTAGCATCCTACACAAGGTGACTGTGGAGGGGTAAGTCTTCACGGTACCTAGAATCGACGTTGTCCAGACTCACTTGAGCTCCTTGGAGGGTATACCCACGATTATGTGTGGGAGCTTGCACCAATGTGTAACTCCAATAAGCAGGTTGTCAACGAAACTTTTCCACCCTAGCCCAAACCCTTCTTGTCTTGACGTCACAATGTTGGATTTCATCACCAATTAGTGATTTCGGAATAGGAAGACCTTGGTTGCTTGGTTTTGATTCCTAGATTTTACTAGAGCGTGTTGTTTGTTTTCGTCAGTTGGCCATAGAATTTCCTTCATGAGATTTTCACTCAATCACCATTGACCCTCCATGTCATTCACGTAGAATGAAAGTAATACCCCCAGAAGATCTGGAAGTTTCTCAACCCTTTCCTACCAACTCACCAGAGGGATCTCCTCAACAGAGTGAAGTCCAAGACATTGCCACTCCACGACTAGACAGAACCGACTCTTTAGAACAGTTCTGAATTACAGATTCTTGAGAGGGCTTTCAACTTCCTCCCGACTCTGTGAGATGTATTGTTCGAGTGAATTCATTCAGAGACATTGTCATTGAGTCTTCTGGATTACCAATTGGACCTTTCATAGGCCCTGAAGTTCAAGATCCTTTTTGGACTATTGGCATTTTTAGACAGGATCTCTTTGTCTCAGGAGAAGGCATTGATATCATTGTCACACCTAAGCCACCTGAAACATCCAATCTAGATTAAATACCTTTTACTACTGCCTATTATTTCCCTGGTTCGGATGCTCAGCCATCCGACCATATATTGACTATCCAGCTTCAAATGGCCCATTATACAATGGTCCCAGATACTACGAATCTTCACACCGGGAATACGGTGGCTAGTCAAGCCCCCATTGGCACACCTCTTTTGCCCAGAATCACCCCAACACTTCCTCCCAAATATCATGCGTTGAATTCTTCTATTCCCATTCCTACACAAATCCCATCCGGTACTCCTGGAATTTCCACTTCTTCTGGGCACCATCTTGTTCCTGGTATTATTCTGACACTTCCTCGACCCCCTTCCAGAAGGTCTCTTCCATCCCCTATCGGAGGAAATGAACCTAGTGGCACCATTCAGTCTTTCACACCTAATTACTAGATTCTTGTTGGCGGACATTTTCACCCTGGAAGTCAAATCCCAATTGGAGCACAACCGTCGATTGGAGGGAAACCCCCACCTACCCCACCCACTGGACAGAATATACCTGCATATTTGGCTCAGTATTGGAACTATCTTATCTAAAATAATACTCAATTGACTGGGGGGAAATAACCTCAAACTAAGTCTTTCATGCCCCCTAGTATAGGACAACCATATCTAGGTCTGTCTAATTCAATTTGGGGCTTAAACGCTGGACCCAACGTCTCTGTTCAAGGGAACCTCCCTAACCAATACAAGCCTATAAATTACATGCGTCTCTACCAACAACCAAATTTTCTTGGATCCTCACATTATATGCAAACTCTTTACGGTCCTACCGGTATACCTACGGGACTTCCTCCCCAAAGTCACCAGCACCCCCACGTGAATAGACAGTTACCTTTCTTAGCCACCCTAGACCTCCCTGATCTGTCTAGAATTTTAAACAATCCTATCCATCACTCTCCTCAATGGCCTGCCATACTGGCCAAACTACCTTACGACATTCCTATGTTCAATGGTAAACTAGGAGAGGACCCAAACAATCATGTATTGACTTTCCACCTTTGGTGTTCGTCCAACTCCTTGATGGATGACTCTATTCGATTATGTCTTTTTCAGCGAACTCTCACGGGTTCCGCCGCGAAGTGGTATATAGAATTTCCGCGAGGCTTCTTCACTAAATTTAACACCATCTCCATGGCTTTCCTCACCCACTACTAGTTACCGATCCAATACAAAATGGGAACCGAAATTTTGAGTTCTTTCAAACAAACCAAAGCCTCTCATATCTCTGATCACATTTATGAGTGGCGATGGCGACGATGTCTCATCAAACTTGAGCTTCCCGATAAGTTACTGGAAAAGTGGTTCACGAAATCATTTTTGAATGATACTTCTCATGACATATCCATGGGTGGAGTTGTGACAGAATAACAGGCGATCAGTTGTGCTCAATACCTTGACCTTGTTTACTCACAAACGGACACTCTATACGATTTTCTCCCTGATGCACCTCATCCTTCTACTACTGCTTCTTCAACTACCCATGCTGCTTCTCATGCGACTGATGGTGTGATTGGAACTTTCCATGCCCAACCCCACTCAGCACAAGCCTCTACCACCAACCCCAAGTATGTTTCTTCTAATGTTCAACATGCTCTATCTCTGCTCCTCCCACCGACAAGACTTCTGAAGTGAACTCTATTCAATCTACCCCTACCGGAAAGAATAAATCCAGAAAAGGGAAGGGTAAGAATGAGGATAAAAGTAATCCACAATCTAAGAAGACAAAAACACAACATGTTGATGATAAGGATAAGCGCAAACCCCGATACACTTGTCTTATCTGTGGTGATGATCACTACACTAAGGATTGTCCAAGACGAGTCAAGGTTACTAAATTCCTTCAAGGGACCCCAAAACCGTCTACCCCAGCCGTGTTGTCACAACCTTTTCCTTCTCAAAAGTAGACCCAATTGGTCATTCATGACCAACCTTCCCCCTCCAATACATCCTATGTCTTAATGTGTACAGGTGATTCAAAGAAGAATGACATCACACTTACCACTCGAGCCAAAGATTATTCTTCCTCTAAAGAGAAGGTGGACAAAATACCTCCTTCCTTGGCCCACCCATCTCCATCGGCTCCACATACCAATGGTCCTCTTCATCTCGAACGACCGAGCCTTGACATAGTTCTTCACCCTCCCCCGAAGGGTGTTTTTCGAAAGTCTTCTTTCAATCCTCATGCGCGTGCTTCCTAAAACTACAATATTATAGAATATTTGGCCCAAGCATCGTCCGTGATGTAAACCCTCGAAGTCCTTCAGAGTTGTCCCACACAACGGAAGGCACTGTTGAAAGCTATTGGTGGAATCGACCCTACCGATACAAATTTAATAATTTTTTACTTGGAAGATCACATTTCAAGGTTACCCCCTCAACTCGCATTTCAAATACAAGTTATTGTCTCCGACAAGAACATTTGTAGAACAGTTATTGATGAGGGTGGCTCGATGTGTGTCATGTCTGTTACCTGCTAGAAAGCCATCAACTCTCCTCCCTTAAACAAATCACACAACACGCTCAAAGCCTTTAATGGCTCTAGTTTTAAGCATTACGGTTTCCTCCCTTCGTTTCCTATTACGTTAGAAGGAAAAACGATCAACGTTGAAGTTGAGGTCTTTGACGCTCCTCTCGATTACAACCTTCTACTTGGCCATAGCTGGATTGATTCCATGCACGTAGTTGTGTCCACTCTTTTCTTTACATTTCCCACATCAAGGAAAAGTAATTACAGTGGACCAATTGGCCTTCTTTAACTCTGATACACGTACCAGGAACATCCCTTTCATTGAGAAAACACCCCCTGGATATGAGAATGTCGGTGTGGGTCTTCTTAAAGATTCCTCTTTGATGGGTACTTTCCCCATTCCACCACCTGATGTTTCACATCCATTTTTTGCCTCGATAAACATGATTTACACCTCTGTTCGACAAACCCCTACATCTTATGACCTGTGGATATTACCCAACCTCAGTGATCATCTTCGCTATGGCAACCAAATGCCTTTAAGTCCAGTCAAATCCGCTTATCAAGCCATTCAATCGACAACCTCTTCTACCCCCTCTCTTGGTGATCTATCTTCGGATCCTTTCCGTGTCATTTTTCCTACAGATGATATGATTATGTCTGTTATTTCCATGGAAGATACCCCTTGGGACGATGGACATCATCGTCCCATTCTCTTCCTAGAAAAACACACCATTGAGAGTCACCAACGGATCTTGACCCCATCGACCATTGTCGTCATTTCTTCCATTCTCGATTCTAGACACGATATGTTCTACGAAGAGAACTTAAGTAATATCTCACCCACCATCCCCCTCGACATATCCATTAAACCTAGAGTTGTTGAAAATGTGCATATCGGAGCTTCGTGTTCCATTGACAAAGTTGTCACCTACAAGTCTCTTTTTCAAGAATTTTGTGACGTCTTCGCATGGAGCTATAAATAAATGTCGGGTATTGACCCCGACATTGTTTTTCATGAGATTAAGACATACCTGAGCGCTAAACCCATCCGACAATGACTTCATCTAGTACACCCACTTAAAGCAGCTTCTATCAATCTTGAAGTTGAGAAACTTCTTAAAGCTAGCCTTATTTACCCTGTGGCTCTAACTGACTGGGTTTCCAATCTTGTTTCGGTTAACAAAAAACAAGGTATGATCGACGTGTGCATTGATTATAGGTATATTAACAAAGCTTGTCCTAAAGAAAACTTTCCCACCCCCTTCATTGGCCAGATCATTGACGACTACGTCGAGAGTGAAATCTTCTCTATGATGGATGGTTTCTCTAGATATAATCAAATCAATATCGTACCCGTCGACCAACACATGACCACCTTTATTTTTCCTTGGGGCACTCTCGCCTACCAGAAACTACCGTTTGGTTTAAAGAATGTTGGCACAACTTTTCAACGTGCTATGTCTTATGCCTTTCATAATATAAATCACATTGTCCAACCATATCTCGATGACCTATCGGCTCATTCCATGCACCGTGTTGATCATCCAACACACCTCTGAGCTATTTTCCTTTGATGTCGGTTTTACCGTATAAGCTTGAACCCACACAAATGTGTTTTTTTTGTAGAATCCGATCGACTTCTGGGATTTATTGTTTTACATCAAGGGATCTGGGTAAATCCTTTGAAGTTCGAGGCAATTCTGAATATCCCTCCTCCTTCCTCTCTTCTCCAGCTACAAAGTTTTCAAGGGAAGGCAAACTTTCTACATTGTTTCATCCCAAACTATGTTGAGTTAACTCTTGGATTTACTTGACTACTCAAGAAAGGTTCTGTGTTTGTATGGGATACCACTTCCAACAAATATTTTGATTCTTTAAAACTGACTTTAACCCGTACCCCCCTACTTTTCCCACCCGATTACAGTCGAGATTATTTCCTGTATCTCGCAGCCTCAGACTCTACCATTGCTATGGTTCTCATCCAGGAGGATGATTCTCATGATGAACATGTCATTTATTATTTGAGTCAGAGTCTCATGACTACCGAAACCAAGTATTTACATGTTGAAAAACTTACCTTGGCCACCATCCAAGCTATTCCACATTTCCAGAACTATATCCTTTTACGCAAGACTACTGTGATTTCCAATTGAAACCCTATGCAGCACATTCTTACACGCCAATTTCTCAGGGGAAAATACTCCAAATGGATCGGAATACTCCAGGAATTTGACTTAGAATTCGAACATGCTAAGTCCAAGAAATCCTTGGTGTTTGTCGAATTGATATGCGACCTTCCTTGTTCTGAGACGGAAAATGTAGCAGAGGATTCATTACCTGATGAATCCCTTTTTCTGATCCGTTATGATGACCTTTGGTATGGGGATATCATCATATATCTCCATAATCATACTTTCCAGCCTGATTTGTCTAGCACTGACCGTCATCGCATATGCTACCAATCCTGTCAGTATATTATCCTCGGTGATACTCTTTATCATCATGTGATTGACTCCATTTTTTTACGCTGCCTCATATTTGACAAAGTTGAGAAAGCCCTAAATGACTTCCATTCTGGAGCATGTGGTGGTCACATGTCTGGGTATGATACTACCCAGAAGATCTTACGAGATGGATATTTTTGGCCTTCTTTATTCAACGATTGTATTATTGCTGTCCAAAAATGCCACGCTTGCCAAAACTACAACAACAAAATATGATCACACCCTCTAATCTCCGTTGGACCTTTTGTGAAATGCGGTATCAATTTCCTGACATGTCACCTTCACTCGGCTGGGGGGCATGGATACATTATTGTAGCCATAGATTATTTTATGAAATGGGCCGAGGCGATGACGACATTCGACAATACCGGAAAGACTGCAACACTATTCATATTCAATCACATCATTGCTCGGTTTGGTGTTCCTCAAGCTATCGTTACTGATCATGGTAGCCACTTTAGAAACTTCATGATGTCAGAACTCATCAAAAATTTGGGTCTTCGCCCTAAAAATTCAACACCCTATTACCCACAGGCCAATGGTCAGGTTGAAGAAATAAACAAAGTCCTTGTTACCATGATTTGACGAATGATAGGGATTCACAAAATGAGTTGGCACATGATGTCGTTTTCATCATTGTGGGCTTATCAGACATCCGTCAAGTCTGCTACCGGGTTTACACCTTTCCAGTTAGTTTATGGTCTTGAAGCCATTTTGTCGATTGAATGTGAGATACCATCTCTAAAACTAGCCATTGAACCTCTTCCAAACACTTCTGTTGAAGAAGAACATATGTTGTATCTCATGCAACTAGACGAAACTCATCGTGATGCCACCCTAGATATAGAAGCCCCGAAGAAACATGTCAAATCCCAATACGACAAAGATGTCAAGCCATGCATTTTCTCTAAAGGTGATCTAGTTCTCCTTTATGAATAGGATCGAGATTTGCTAGGAGATGGAAAATTTGAGGCTATGTGGCAAGGCCCTTATATCGTCAGACGAGTGTTGGAAAAAGGAGCCTACGAGTTAGTGGACTATGATGGTATCCCTTTGGGTGAACCCAGAAATGGGCTTTACTTAAAGAATTTCTATTCTTAGATCATCTGTGCATGAGTGCTTGTATTTTATTATATCATACTTTTTGTGTGTTACTTTAGTATTCTTTTTCGTTATTTGGTTTATGCCCTCGACCGCTTACCTTGCATTGTGCTTGGTTTCTAGATGTCGGAGTCTTCGTTACCCCACATTGTCTTCGTCGATGGTGCTAGTCATAGTACTCAGAACCTTGCTTCTGTTGCATGGGAAATTTTTGCACCTACAAATGAACTTATCAGTCTATGAGGTGTTTTCCTCGGTCGTGTGACCAATAATATTGCAAAATATAGCGTCATCATCGAGTTGTTGACTAATGCTATTTTGCTTGGCATCCGTCGCCTAGTGATACGAATTGATTCACAGCTAGTAGTGCTACAGTTAAGTAATATGTATGCTATCTGAAATCCTACTTTATTGCGAGTATATCTATGAATTCGCCTCTTGGAACGTCATTTTGATTATATCGCAAAAGAAAAAAAAATTTATTAGCCCTTGGATCAAAGACATAAAAACATTTTATATATAATAAAATTTAAAAAAAACATTAAAAAATAACAAAATGTGTACTTCTTACCTAAGTTACCCCACTAAGCATCCTCGGGCAAGACCAAATCCAAATCTCTTCAGAAATCCAAACCGGTATATGCATAGTCATCGATCATCAACATCTGGGGCCTCAACCAGCCCAAAAATGAAACGTTATATTTGATTATAGGCCCTACTACATGTTGAGCCATGAGGTTATATCACCTCAGCATACTCTTATCCTGTGGGGCCGGTAAACCCCAATCTTCCTGTAGTCGCAGCAGTGGGACCCTCTTAAGGAAGAATGGCACCAAAAGTGACCCATACCCAAACTACTTCAGGTCACCCCTTCTGCACTTTGTCAATTGCCTCTTCATACTGTGGAGAACCACATTTGACCAGTTTAAAACCCAAGGCTCTGTCCACTCTATTTCATATTGGAAATAGCTCTGGAGAGCCATGTGCGGAGCAATTCTCCTGGCCATGTGTGCAATGGTAAACAAGATATTCCACAAGGTCATATTTTGGACACCCCAGATGGCAACCTTACCCTTGCTTCTCTCTGCCTTGGGAACACAATATCAACGTACATACTCGCTCATAGGGAGTCTGTCGCCTCTACCTTCAATCATAGTAGCATGGTATCCACGTCGTGACAACCCCATCAGAAAATAGATATCCTCGATATCTAGTGTCAGCGTGTGGACCCCTACATGAAATAACTATTGATCCACATTCCACATGTGGACCAGGTACTCTAACAACCTGAGTTGGGCTCTCATGCCCGAGATCCTGAAAAATTTTAAGAGCCCACATTCCCGAAGGGAAGCAACTATACTCGGATCATTTTCAGCAATGGTATCATCCTCCTCGTGTTATCTTTCCCTCCATTCCAACATCTTGATGGTCAATACCTACAATAGAGTCATGAGAAGGAAGTTAGCAACTTGTTTTAACCTCTTGCATAAATTTTTATTGAGTAAAAACTTGCATGAAACCCTATTTTTTGGCCCTCTTAGGTGAAGCTTTCACATAGTGTGAGATTCTCGCAGGTGCATTGAAGCTCACCTACGAGAATCTTAGGTTCTTGTAGGTCATGAATGGCTCACCTGTGAGAATGCCTAAGCGCATTCACCGACCCTAAAATGGACTCAAACACTTAAAATTACCAATAAAAATCGATTTTAATCCATAAAAAAGTTGAAGAAACAGGAGATTACCTCGTTGGCCGAAACCGTTTGCCGAATGACCGCCTGTACCTCCCGCAATCGAGCAAAGAAATTTGGAGAGAAAGAGGTGCGTTGGACAAGTTTTTGGCAAAGTAGCAATGAAATGGTAAAAATGCCTTTTCACCCATATTTATTCACTTTTTTACTATTTCTTATTGATTTTTTATATTGTTTTTATTATTTTGTTTAAAAAGCCTAATACCCTAATAGTCTTCTAAGTATGGTTTTTCACAGGTAGGTGACCTGGAAGCCTGAATGACAGCGTACGTGTATTTTTCTTTTTTTCATCAACATGTATGAATACCTTTTTAGTGTTTTGTAGGAAAAACCTCGAGCTCAGTCTTCGTTCATTCTTGCGCTCGAAAATACATGAGAATGCAACTGAGTATACTTTTTTCATCTTTTCATACTCGTCATGGTAACACGAAAAAAACGAAAATAAAGGGGTATCCTTTAATCTCTTTTCACGCTCCATAAAAACGAAAAGATTGTTGAGCGATCTTGTTCTTTTCATGCTCGTAAAAGTATTTGAAGAAAGCATTCAGTGGGAGATAGTTATCACTTTTTTCGGTATCGTCGAACTAATTTATGAAAAAGGAACTGGGAGAGTTCTCTTTAAGTATTGTATTGTTGGTGGCTATGTATCATTTTAATGACATGGATCCACAGTGTATGATTGGTGGCCATGGCCTACGTTTATGATTTCATTCATTTGTGGTCTGAGCATGGGAATGCCTACCTCAGAACTGGTATTATATTCTGCAGATGCTTGGTTGTTTGCAGGTTTTTGATTAGGTGTGATCCTTGTTTTTGACACACAGATGCATTCTACAAAGTATTTCAACTGTCACGAGTTCCAGCCTCATACTTTAGGGGGATTTTTGTTACACATTATTTTGGTCACTCTAGTGGTGTCTCTACAGTTTTGTGTTCAGGCTCTCATAAGGACCTTTTCTTGAGAAAAGTGATTGTTGTCTTCTTCCATAAAACATATTTTTAAGATGAGTTCATAGGATGACTATTTGGTAGGGTGAGAGAATCTTGATTCTTGTAGGAAACCATATACCTAGCTTGCGAGGTGTTCACAGTCTACTCTATAGGTAGGGTGTGAACCTGTTTCAAAGCTTAACAGGAAGAGGAAGTTACAAAGATTCTAGAAGAGAATCTTCTAGAAAATGAGTTGGCATTCGCATGGTTTCCATCCTACTGACTTCTTAGATTTAGTGGGATCATACTCATCCCTTTAACCATCTCTCTTTCTCCTATATAATGAAAGGTTTCTCAAGGAAGAGGTTAAGCAAGATTGAATAAATAATTGATGAAAGAATAGATTCAGAATTGTGTGAGGAACCCTGCTTGAATTGATGCTTAAGGTCTCCATTTGTCCATCAAGCCCTAGTGGATATTCTTCATGCAAGTTTGGAGCAAGTGTGCGTGTTGGAACAAAGGACCACCAAAATGAAGCTTGTGACATCAAGGAAATCTAGTTGTATCTTCTACTTTCATATTAATATAATACTGTAGCATGTCCCTTTCCCATTAAATCATTATTATTTTATTGCATAATTCCTTGATCATATGCATAGGTCGTCATTGAATATACTTTACTATCTTCACTTTGGCCAGTTTGTGTTGTCTTGGATCTGATATCACAAGAGCACCAGAGCGAAGTAGGAACAACAAAGACCTAAGGAAGCGATATAAAGGTATGTCATTCATTCCTCCTTTGGTAGTAAATTCAATGATAGTTTCTTAGGGAAAGTGTTATGTCTTGTCCTGTTTTGTTCTAGATCTAGGTGGATCTAGGGAGATCTGTTAGTGTCTGCATATACTGATTTAACCTATAACATCTTATCCCAATGAAAGTAGTTAATGGAAATGGGGAAGGTGGTTGAAACCTCATTTCACCACATAAATAGAAATCATGGAAGAACTAGTCGTGGAAGCAAACCGTTAGCCCAAAGTTCCCATGTCAACAATTTTTCCTGCAAAGTCCATACTGATCTAATCTTGCATATGACAGAAGAATGCAAGTGAAGCTTGACATAAGAAAATGCAGATGCTAAGCCTTAAATGCAGTGACCAAAGAACGCTCCTAGTGGGAGCTAGTAGTTCTGAGTATAAATAGTTAGTTTTGATATTTTGTTAGGGTCGATGGTAGAGCAAAGCTCCCGTATTGTAAATTTTTAATGAAACTTCTATTTTTTGTATATGTATATATATTTTAGACTTGTTTTTTAATGACAATTAGCTCTCTTACTTCCTCTTGTTTCCCTCTGATGCTAAAAGAGTTCATGATTGACTCATTCAATTGAATTATTGTGACTGCATTATGATGAAAGTTTGATTATAATGTTGTTATAATTCCTTTCAATTTATTTAGGATTTAAACTCAAGACAATCTTGAATTTAAGTTGTTCCTCTTTGGGATGTTGGAAGACCTGGTGTCCATGGAAGCCCTATACATTTTTTTCACCGAAGTCTTCCTCCTACTCACCTATTCTACAACCTACTGCCTAAGTTAAACCAAGACCTCACCTTCTTGTGCATATCAGTCCATTTTCTGAGTTAATACGATATTTTCTTGAGACTGAGCCCATCTAACCTTTTTATAACCAACCTATGACATACAATTCTGATGGGTATCGAGCCTACCTCTACTGCAATCCATAGGTGACTTCTGATGCTAACACATTCAAAATCTAAATGAGATGATATGAGCATTTTTCCTTGCTAAGGTCAATTAGAACATATCCTATTCTGATTCCATCTTGTGTTTTATAGCCATTGAAGAAAATGGTCCACATATCTAGAATATTAGTCTTGTTAGTCTAACTAAATCCTAAGTTATTTATTAATGGACAGGTGCTATGATGTATTCATGGGTGGAGGCTTGATTATAATTTTGATGGTATTTGAGAATTCTTTGCTTCATAAAAACCATAACTAGTTTCAAAAAAATAATTCCCCAAAGCGAAATGAGAAAATATTATGGGATCGTTCTTACCCTCGTGTCACTATGTGCTTCACTTTTAACATGGATATGAATGGATTTTCATTTATGAGGAAGTTATATCTGAGACCAATCAGTCGAGAAATAACATTGAAGTTTAGTTGACCAGTCTCTGCTTAATATAAAACTATAACTCTTTGGTATGTCTACAACAACTATGTCTATAGTCTGATGAACTCTGGGGTCAAATGACAATCTGATTAAAAAATCATTGAGTTCTCCTTTTACTTTAACATATGTCATGTCTAATTGGATGATCCTAGTTTTCATTATTTATGGATCAACATTTATTTTTTGGCAAACGGAAAAATGAATGATATTGGAAGAGGCACGAGAATATGCTAAAACGTTGTGTACATTGAAATTAAAAACCTCATATGTGAACAGAAAAGGTGCCTATGATTTTTTTCATTTATAGTTATTTCTATATCCACTTTGTGTATCTCTTTTGAATTAATTCCAAGGATTAAGCTCTCAATAGCAGTGACAGTTTCTGTCTGACTCTCATTGGATTTGAAAGCATCATGTAGGAGCTTGCATTTTTGTAGAAGGGAGAAAATATCAAACATGGAAATATTAGCTTTAATATTCTTCATGTCTTCAATCACATTATAATCCAAGGAGTGTGAATTTGAATCATTCTTAACTTGTCCAAATTTTTCTTGAATCGCCTTTTCATTATCTTGTGTCATGTTACGTTTCGCATTATTCCCAACAGAACTAGACATTATTGGTTTGTCTTTGTTTTCTACAACAATTTTACCAATTTTATAATTAGTTTTTTATGGGACCACGTCACTTTGCTTTGGGAGGATACAGGGAGGCGTTGTTTTCCTAAGAGGGATGTTATACTCTTTCAAAGAAGGAGGATTAGATAGAGGACCTCTTTTGCATAGGTTATAACCTTTTGGAGAAACAACTTTAACAACTTGTGTATCTCCAGCAAGGATTTCCTAAATCTTTTCATCGTCTGATTCTTCAAGCTAGTCTGAAAAGGGAATAGTTGATTCCATGGGAGTTTCATCAAAAACACCAAAAGGATATTGTGCATGGTTTTCGTCATCCAAACCCTATTGATCTAGAAACTAGTTTATCACCAGGGCCATAGAGTTGACCAATTAAGGGCATGTTCATTCTCGGTGATTTTTTTTATGATAAGAACAAAAGTTATCATTATTGAAGATATCTAAGTTGAAAGTCATGTGTGTTGGTTCAAGCAGTTGTGGCAGGTTGTCTAGTTTCTTAAAGAATGTGAGAACATGTAATATCCCCAGGCAGATCCCCAGTCGTAATTATGAATTGTAAACATATTGGATAGGTTGGTGAGTCGAGTTATAATAATCTAGGAGGCTTATGTGTTGATTAGGCCAGAGAGCCTAGATGCAAAGGCCAGTGAGCCTACTATTGTATATGTGTAAATGCTCATATATTTTATATAGTTACATCATTGCATGTAGACCAAACACGAAAAAAGAGTGATGGGGGACTAAGCTTCCATAAGACTGGGTAAGGGAGAGGGGGATGAAAGGTTGGAAAGAGGGGCTAATCTTAGGGGATTAAGTCCTTGAGAATAATACTTTATTATTATTCCAAAAGTTGTGTGAAAGACATGTTTTTATCCTAATCTCCTGGGAAAGGGAATGGGTGAAAAGTGGAATGCATGTGGCTACAGGAAGACAGGTGTTGACTTGGACACATGCAGTTATAGATGGGAAAGCCAGAACTGTTGGGGGTGGTCCTGTCCATTCTCCCATCCTCCATCTGAACCTGAGACCTCCATCATCTACCTCTGTGTTTTTGTTCTTTGTTCACGCATCCTAAAACCAAGGAGAACCGTGGACTGATCCGTGTATCTTGTGAAGTCTGAGCACCCCGTAATTGTCTAAGTCCTGTTGTGTCATAGTTATTAGTTGTTGTGGCCACACAAAACCTTAACCATTTTTGGGTTATCGTCTTTTGTTTCCCAAGCCACACTAAACCCTTGTTGTTTTCCTCACCTGGCTAGAGGTGAGTAGAAGACTGGTTGAAGAAGCAGGTTGTCAGGCACGTGAGCAACACTCTCTCCAACTGAGAGAGGTGGTTGTGGATTGAAGAGGCAGGTTGTCAGGCCTGTGAGCAACTCTCTCCAGGTGAGAGAATGTGTTGAGGAGGTGAGTTCTCCTGGAAGGAGTCTCGTAGCTTCTACAGAGATCTGAGAATTCTGGTTTGGTCTGTTGTTGAAGCCCAAGGTAAGGGAGGTTGAGCAGTCGATGGACTTTGTGACATTGAAGATGTATACTCTTGGGGAGGGAAAGTCATGTGGGAAATGAGAGTCCGTGAGGAGTGGGCATAAGTGTCTCCTAGTAGAGAATCCTTCCTCCTAAACTATGTGACTTCCCTATTGACCTTGCCTAGCCTAAGAATCCCTTGCCTAGTGGAGCTTAGTCCCAGATCATGGGTGACCTACTGTTGAGATTGATGAGAAGTTTGGTCTAAGGCTAGGAGGTTCATGGAAGTTCTGCACACAGTTGGTGGTATTCTAATAAAATATAAGTATCGGTTTTATGTTAGTTACATGTTGTGTAATCATACATATGTTGTAATTGATGAGTATTGCCTGTGTATGTTGTATATGTTGGATGTGTAGGCTTTTTGTTATTTCTGTATTAATATGTTGTATATATGTATAATAGTCATTCTATGTTTATATGGATGTGTATTTGTTTCTACAAGTATCTCTGTGTGGCATAGCCCAGTAGTTTAAGGCTGGAGATGTCATAGATCGGAGCAGTAAAAGGCAAAGTTAAGGGTGTTTTGGTAGCGTTACATGGCCTGTGGATGGACAAGGACATTACAAATTAAAATCAAATCTCTAAAGTTCCAAGGGAGATCTACACCGTAGATCTAAGGAAAAGAAATCGACAGTTAGATAGTAACTTCAGAATTCGATGAACAGGAGAAGTGGGATGTGTTGATGCACAAAATTTTGAAACCCAAACTTCTGAAGTAAAAGAGAATATCATAATTTCATATTTCGGAAGTCGGGAGAATTAATGTATGCTGAGGGAGAACCTATGAAGTACGAAGCACCGAAGTGAAATGAGAAAAACTGTTGGGGCCAGATGATGTCGCCCAGGGTGACATGGACCTTTCTAGGAATGCCACTTGCCACCGCTTTAGATGGTGACATTTGTACTATGTGAAATGGAGGGTAAATAATTTGGAAGTTCAGAATTCGGAGATTGGAAGAAAGAAAGCAAGAAAAGTTTTGAAACCCGAAGTTTCGAAGCTCCAAAGCTCCAAAGTCTTGAAGCTCCGAAGCTCCAAAGTCTCAAAACCTCGATGATGGAAGTCCACTATGGGTATCAGTCATTGGATGTTCGATATACGTGGATCGTTGATCCACCCTACTTCATGAGTTCGTTATTTTGGAACCCGAAATTTTTTTGTGATGTGCTTTGAAGACTTCTGAAGTCATAGGCCCAAAGTCCAAGTAAACACCTATGGATTTAGCACTTGGTCACAACCATGGTCCCATGCGAATCAAGGGCTCAAAGAAAACGGGGGCTAGTTCCTGAAAACTATGTTAAATAATGGGAATAAGGAAGGAAGGTTTTCTGGAATTATAATTCATTCATGTAGGAGTTGAATCAAAGGAATCCAAATAATAATGGAATGTTGAAAATTAATATCAGCATAATATGTGATGGCAAGTATGCAAAGTAAACAAGGAAAAACTCCTGGATGGAGTCAAGTCCATGAACATCCTAAGATAATGGAAGAGGAAATCATGAGATAGATATCCAGCTAATAGGAATGCATGTCAACACTCCAGGGAGGAAATATATAATAGTAGAGGATTGTGGATGCACTCCAAGGATGTGAAGGTATTTCCACAAGAGTATGGAGATATCAAGTCAAATAATTTAAAAATGGAATGACTTTTAAAGAGAAATACATATAAGAATGCTTCGATCCAATTTTATGGTGTATTATGGTTGTTGTATGTATCAATTGAATGAATTCCTACAACGAGTGCAGCAAAAATCCTGCAAGGAGTGCGTCAATAGATTTTGGGTTTACGTCATAAAGCCCAGGAGAGATACCATGCAACTTATACCAACAAAAGTGGAAGGGTATCACAGAGCCATGCAAGGTGTGCATAGGCCAAGTTAAGTCTTAAACATATCCAACCCGAGGGAAGGATGTTAATGTTATGAACATAAATATACATAAATAGATATTCATAACACAATAATAGTTAATAAATAATAATTATTAATAATGAAAGGTCATGTCTCAAAGGACATGACTATTGGTAAAGGGCACCTCTGTGTGGGTATATAAACGAGCCATCATTCTCAATTGTAATCATCTATCTTATCATATCTTATTATTCATTCTTATTACATATGTATTTGTTCATATGGATTTGATTACTATATTCTAGATATTTTGGATTATTCTTGTGTGAGCGAACTTTGTTCGTCTCATTTGGTATCAGAGTTGTGTTTTCTGATCCTGGACTTTGGCCACCCTCTTTATTAGATCTTGTCTGATCCGTCTTTTAGCCAAACCCATTGTTTCAGAGTTTCTCTGAGAATCTGGTCTTTGACCACCAACGAGGCCTTTGGCCAAGAAAAAATCAAATTCTCATTTGGTATCAGAACAAGTCTGATCCTGACTGTTGGTCACTCTCCATTCAGACTTTGTCTAATCGTCTTTTGGCCAACCATACTTCATTCAGAGTTTCTCTGATTTTTTTCAGGTCATTAACCACACAGGCTTTTGGCCATTTAAAAATTTATTGAAGAAGGCATTCTGCTGCCAT
>ML828818.1:86772-100814 GCA_009831015.1 Picea engelmannii
AAGAATAAAAATAAAGAAAAAGAAAAAGACATTGATTCTGCTGCACATTCTAGAGTACAAAAGAAATCACAGAAACTGCTAAAAATTGCTTGGAACCAGCAAAATAAAAAGCCATCACAGAAATCTATCAAATATTCCTAAGGGTCTATTCCCAACATGGTGTTGACCCTTACCACTCACACAACCGCTGGAACTTATTGCATAATCACAGGATATACTACCGTTAAGTTTACCACCACGAAGTATTTTGTAATAATCACCCTATATCAGTAGGTCGTGTGTGACTCATTCCCATTGGAATAGCATACCGTGGGCAATCACGCCCTTTCATCTTATTCATCGTGACCATCCAGTTGGTGCTACCTAAATCAGATTAGTAAAATTTCTTCTTGAACGAATTACACTTCAACACGGGAAGATAAGATAATGATTCTTAAAAGATAAGACAAGGAGAAAGGCATATATTTAAATTAATACGAATTAGTGATGCAAGATAGAGGTGAAGTAAATCATAAAAGGGGATAAAGGTTATAAAATCTATTGAAGTCGACTTAGTATTCTGAAAGTGAAGATTTATTTTCATAAAGTTATGACAAGTATTATTTAAAAGGGGATAAAAGTTATAAAATAAGAAAATAAGTTGAAAAAAAAAAACATTTAATTATTGAAAAAGTTATTAAAAAAAAGTACTCTTTCATTAAAGTATAAATATTAAAAAAAAAATTAAATATAAAAAAAATCACTTTATATCAAAGTTTAATATAAGAAACAAAAAGGGGTGACTAAGTGAATATCACCTACCTTTTATAAAGTATAAAAATAAATATAAAAAGATATTAAAAAATAAAAAAATAAAATAAAAAGGTACATTTCAAATAGTATATTGATACTCTAAACCATTACTAAAGGATATTTCAAATATTAAATATTAAAGAGAAGACACTTTTATACAGATATTAAAAGGAAAATTACTCTTATACAGAAAAGGGTATTTTATATAAGATATTTATTTATAAAGTGAAGGAGTATAAGGAAAAAGACTTTTTCTAAAAAGATTGAAGAAACATTTAAAAAATCATTTATTATGGAAGGATATCAATATAATTCAAAAATACAATCACGAATATTGGAAGGAGAACTAGGACATTATAAAGCGAGCAATCAAAAATTACAGTTTGAAATTGAGAAGGAAAAATATTTTAATGGGTTAACACAGAAAGATAATTGTTACTTCAAAGAGCGTATTCGGGAACTCATTGCACAAAATGAAGAACTAAAGATCGAAAGACAAAAAATGGACCAAGACTTAATAGAATGAAATGAGGAAATATTACGATTAAAAAATCATAATCAAAATCTACTAGTTAAAATCAAGAAGTCAAAAGACAAGAAGCAAGGGAATACAAATTTAGAACAAGAAAATCGAGCTCTTAAGGAGAAATCAACCGAAAAGGAGGAAGAAATCTCCTGCTTAAGGAACCTTAACCAGAAGTTACTTGAACAAATTAAAATCTTAAAGGATGAAAGAAAGGAGAATCTAGAATCAAAAAAAGATAATAGGTCAGAAAATAAGGAAGAACTCGTGCGATTAAGACGACATAATTAAGACTTATTAACTCAGATTAAAAAGTTGAAGCATGATAAGAAGACTTTTCAAGAAAATCTAGATCGCAACACATCATTAGTCGATAAGGAAACGATGACAAACCCAATCAAATTTACAAATCAAAAGGAAGCAAATCCAGTTGATGTAAATAAGTTTTCAAATGTCTAGGTACAAACATGCCAGAAGTATCAAGAAGACTCAATTCCAAAATTTAATCAACAAAAAGATACAAGTATACGAAGTAAGGATCAAGTTGCAACGATGCCTTATAAACATCCCAACCACAAAAATTGATACTTTAGCCAATTCTTGTATCAACAAAAACGAATGACCAATATGTCGAAGAATATTACTTCCACTACAAGGGATGCTCAAAATAAAAGTTATCATGAGAGTCGAAATGCATCAAGTTCTTTCCAAGAACCCTATAAACTCCCCATGCAGAAGATCGAACTGGGATGGACAGACTCCTTTACAATGCGACAGTTCTGCTCAGCACTTAAAAGATCCTATCGTCTCAGGTCCTCAACGATTACTAACTCGATAATGAAGAATCATGCGACAATAATTACAAGCTAGCACAAGAGATAAGTCTTCCATAAAGTATGCTTTAAGGACAAAGAATTTTTAAGGGGAAGGCAATGTTATGAACATAAATATACATAAATAGATATTCATAACATAATAATAGTTAATAAATAATAATTATTAATAATGAAAGGTCATGTCTCGAAGGACATGACTATTGGTAAAGGCCACCCCTACGTGGGTATATAAACAAGCCCTCATTCTCAATTGTAATCATCTATCTTATCATATCTTATTATTCATTCTTATTACATATGTATTTTTCCATATGGATTTGATTACTATATTCCAGATATTTTGGATTATTCTTGTGTGAGCGAACTTTGTTTGTCTCAAAGGAGCGTGAAGAACTTTTGTTGCGAGGAGTGCACAGAGTTGGAGTTCCAAAAATCCAAGGGTTATCGTGAAGGTTGCAAGGAGTTGGAGCAGGATTCTTGAGAATACTTGAGTTGTAGTGAGAATCAAGCTTAGGAAGGATAGATTTGTCAAGTTCTCAAAGGAAAGACGAGGGTCGAAGTCACCTCATGGAAACAAATTTTAGAAGGGTTGATGCAGAGTTAGACAAAATAAACCTATCAAGAATCTCAACAGATGGTAGAGATCCTTGGAGGAGAGAGGTTTTGATAGTCACACCGTTAGATCTAGTGGAGTCGTGAGGAAGATAAGAGTCGGGTGTCATTTAACACTTCGAAGCTCAGGAGGAATAGTTTGGGTCGTCGGTCTGAAAGCAAATCTAATCATTGATCTCCTTCATTGGGGAAAAGGTTTCGAGTATCAGAAGGGGGGAGGTGAGTAGTCTTCTGTCATCGTGAAGTGAGAAGTCTTGAAGCACATGGGAGTTGGACCCCATGTCATAGCCAGAGGTCAAATTGTTGAAGGTCAAAGGAATGGAGCTATCACTCGCTAGGCTCTTCATTCAAAGTTTAGGGATCGATAGAGTTGGAGTTGACTCCCAGCAAAACACCTAAAGTCTGAGATCGTGAAGCACCTTTTGGATAGGCATGTAGTCATAGCTGGTGGTCATGCAAAGGAAGTTTATGCCTGTCACTAATTCACGCGGGTGAGGTTTCATGCAAGGACCTGTGGGTTTTTTTTTTGGAGGTTCTAGTAGGGACCTAAAGATTTTCTCTAGCTCAAAGAGTTTGAATATCCATTGAACAGGAGGTCAACAGACCCCGTTGAGGTGGGGGCAGTGCATCAAAAGTGCTAAGGACAAAAATAAGCATGTACAGTGACTATAATGAGAGCACAAGAAGATTCAATAATCTAGGAAGAATTGTAGACTTATGGGATCAACAAGGAAAATTTTTTAGGGAGAAAGAAGTTGTTGCAATTTTTGTGACAACAAGTATGTTATGGCTTGTTGGGTCAGCCAGAGGAAAGAATGCTTGCATGTTTGCAGGTGTTGTTTTTGATGTTGTTGCATAAGGTGGGAAGCAATAAAGGGATGAAGTGTTGATTATAATTTTGATCAAAGAAGCATGAAATCTTCTATTTCCATCATAAATTCAGGTAGTATAAAATTTATTAATGGCATTCATGTAGGTATGAGTTTTTATTACTCTTTTTGCATAATTGCTGAAAGGAAATTTAGGTAAGAACTTCCTCAGCCAGATTTATTTTATAAAATCACATGACTATATTATTGAATGCATACCACTAGATGTGGTAAAGGCTCAAGGCCTGTATTAATTCAAATATTTTTATCTTCTGAATGCACACACTGAGATAGTAGAATGTCATGTTAATTTGGTTATGGGGTAATAACCAAAGAATTAAAAGACAAGAACTTGGTCTAGGAATGAATGCCAGTAAGCTAGTCATGTATGAGACTAGGAAATGGTTGGATATGGCAAGGTATGGATATGGAAAGGTTATGAGACACACAGGTAGTAAGAGCTTCCTACCTTTAAATAAAACTTGGACTAAAACCTTTTTTTCTAACACTAATGAACACCACATAATTATATTCTTGGTGTAGTGTTCGGGTTGAAAATGAAGGCATCCAATTAATTGGGAAGACAATAGGAAGTGTGTGGATAATGTGTCAACACATTGGCCATAATTCCAACTTATGGATGGTGAGATACATCACTGCGATAAAGAGCATTATGTTATTCAATGCAAGGTGCACTGGATAAGTATGCATTGAGAATTGCACTCATGCATAGTAAGCGATAGAATTGTATACTAAATGCAATGGTTGAATATGTTTTGTAAGTACGTGCATATATATTATTGCATGGAAATAATTGTTACTAACACCTGAAATGTTGTTAACTCATGAAGATGAGGACATTTCAAGGAGGTGTCATACATTGCAACATGAAAGTTGCAAGTCAAGTAGTCACATGAGCATTGACTAAAAGAATTTTTCTTGTTTAGAAAAAGAAGTAATGAACTTACAGATGTTACTGTGAACATGGATATGCATAGGTGTTATAATATCCCCAAGCAAAGCCCCGGTTGTAATTATGAATTGTAAACATATTGGATAGGCTGGTGAGACAAGTTATAATAATCTAGGAGGCTTATGTGGTGATTAGGCTAGAGAGACTAGATGCAAAGGCCAGTGAGCATACTATTCTATATGTGTAAATGCTCATATATTTTATATAATTACATCATTGCGTGTAGACCGACCACAAAGAAAGAGTGATGGGGGACTAAGCTTCCACAAGGTTGGGTAAGGGAGAGGGGGTTCAAAGGTTGGAAATAGGGGCTAATATTTGGGGCTTAAGTCCTTGAGAATAATAATTTATTATTATTCCAAAATATATGTGAAAGACATGTTTTTATCCTAAATTCCTAGGAAAGGGAACAGGTGCAAGGTGTAACGCATGCAGCTACAGAAAGATAGGTGTCGAAATGGATGCATGAAGTTATAGCTGGGAAAGCCAACACTGTTGGGGGTGGTCCTATCCATTCTCCCATCCTTTGTCTGAACCCGAGACCTCCATCATCGACCTCTATGTTTTTTTTCTCTAGTCACACATCCTGAACCCAAGGAGAACCGTGGACTGATCCACATATCCTGTGAAGTTCGAGCACCCCGTAATCGTCTAAGTCGTGTTGTGTCATAACTTTTGGTTGTTGTAGACACACAGAACCTTAACCATTTTTGGGTTGTCGTATTCTATTTCTCGAGCTGCATTAAACCCTTATTGTTGTCCTCACCTGGCTGGAGCTAAGTCGAAGACTGGTTAAAGAAACAGGTTTCCAGGCCTGTGAGAAACACTCTCTCCAGATGAGAGAGGTGGTTGTGGATTGAAGAGGTAGGTTGTTAGGCTTGGAGCAACTCTCTCTAGGAGAGAGAGTGTGTTGAGGAGGTGAGTTCTCCTGGAGGGAGTCCCATAGCTGCTACAGAGATCTGATAATTCTAGTCTGGTATGTTGTTGAAGCCCAAGGTAAGGGAGGTTGAGAAACCGCTGGACTATGTGAAAGTGAAGGTGTATACTCCTGGAGTGGGACATGCATGTGGGGAATGATAGTCCATGAGAAGTGGGTGTAAGTGGCCCATGGGACAGAATTCTTCCTCACAAACTGTGTGACTTCCCTATTGACCTTACCTAGCCTAGGAATCCCTTTCCCGGTGGAGCTTAGTCCCAGCTCAGGGTGACCTACTGTTGAGAGTGATGAGAAATGTTATCTAAGGCTGGGAGGTTCGTGGAAGGTCTGCACACAGTTGGTGGTCTTCTAATAAAAGATAAGTACCTCTTTTATGTTCATTTACATGTTTTGTAATGGTACATATGTTGTAATTTATGAGTATTTCCCGTGTATGTTGTATATACTGCATGTGTAGGTTTACTGTTATTTCTACATTAATATGTTATATGTGTGTGTGTGTGTGTGTGTGTGTGTGTGTGTGTGTGTGTGTAGAATAGTCATTCTATGTTTATATGGATGTGTATGTTTCTCCGCAAGTATCTCTGTGTGGCATAGCCCAATAGTTTAAGGCTGGAGCAGTCACAGATCAGAGCAATAAAAGGAAAAGTTAAGGGTGTTTTGGTACCATTACTCGACCTGTGGATGGATTGGGACATTACAGAACATTTCAGTGCTTTGATGATCCTTCACCAACATTATTTTTAAGGTCCACAACTTCATTGGATAATTTCTTAACCATTTTGACCACATTATCGATATCCTTTGATTCCCTGTCAGGTGGTTTAGTTAATAGCAGTGGTTTCTTTCTAGTCGAATTAGTATCATTGTAACGTGGATTTTGATCATATGCAGATACCTCTCTTTCAACAATATCAAATTCATCAAATTTTTATGCTAATGTGTTTCTATTAGATCGTTTTAGAAACAACCCTATGGAGGGATTTAATACAGCTGTGTAATATTCAATAGCTAATGACTAAGAGAGAGTGACATCATGAGGAAACTTAATCAAGACATTAATAAATCTTTGTTTAAAGTCCTTTACTCTTTCCCTCTTGTCCATTATGATGGCTACTAGTTCATTATGTAGAGATGCAATTGTTTTTATTTCTCCAAATTTTCTCATAAAGAGCCTTTCAAAATTGTTCCAGCCTATAGTAGATTTGGGAGGTAGCTTGAAATACCAAGTAGAGTCTTTTCTGGAAAAAGTGTAAGGAAATACCCTACACACAACGTCATTATCTTTGACATCTAGAATATGTATGGCTAAAAATAAATTATTAACATGATCTTCTAAGGATCTAGGTTTGTCTAGGTTGAATTTTGGTAGGAGTTTATCAGACTTCCTTGGAATTTCATGAAGTTTTCCAACTATATTGAGAGCTCTTTGGGACCTCCATAATGGTATAACTTTTATGTGGATCCTATTTTATCTCGTTAGTTTTTCTATGGTTATTTTTAGTTGTTCTCCTTCAAATTCTCCTTCAGGTTCCATAAGGAAACACACAGCTCCGCTCAAAGGTACTGGGACCTCTTATAACGTAGTTTGAATAAGGTCGTCTAGAAAGTCAACATAAAAAATAGGATCTATGTTAGGACATTCTACATGGGTCGATTTTCTCCTAGGGAGTTCATAGGTTGTAGGTAATTTTCCAAGAAATTTTGCGTAAGCGTATGTAATTCTATGGTTTTTGTGAAGCTCTTCTTGTGGTATGCGAAACCAATTATCAGTATGTATTTCAGTACTATCTTAGGCACCTCAAAAATTAGGCTTTGAGTCCTCATAGGTAATTTCTTTTTAAGACTTGACTTCAGGGAACAAGGTATGTTGAGGGTTGGGATTTCTCGTTGAAGATTGATTTCGGTTATTTTTTTATTCATGTATATAAGCCATAAAATATGGACCTCCTTATAGTGTTAATTATATTAATGGGTTCAACTTATCCCTACAATAGCAAGGGGTCCTCCCCTCTATACGGTATCAACTAGACTATACATCGTTTATATTAGGAGTCCCATCTAGAATTTGGACTGACTGCCATTTGTTGATGTCATTTGGTTTTCTTACCAGTTACAATCTGATGTACCGATGGGGCAGATGTATGGTCAAAATGAAATGAAAATATGTATATGAAGACTATGTAGGAAAATATGACTAATCTATCACTAATCTATGCTAACCTATACACTAGAGTAACCGGTGATTTATGAATGTGACCAAAATATTACACAAATTTTATACAGTTAGATGTAACAAAAGAGAAATATCGGAGACAAGTGCATACAAAAGTATATAATAATATTAGTCTAGATCACAAAAAAGTATACGATAAAAACCCACAAATATCAAGGCATTGAAATATTCAAAGAAACATCAATAGTTGCAGAATGACAAAGATTGTATGAGAATTAGTCTACAACAAACAAGCATTCTTACAGTCCATATAAACAATAGTTATCTTTACTTGAAGTAGTTCAAAGCTTTGATTCGTTTCTACACAAAATTCCTTCTATAATATGCTATCCCTAAGGGATTCTCAATATTAGTTAACATAGTATATGTTCTCGAAAAAGTTCTTGGGTCTATACAATTCTTGAAAAGCCAAAAGTCCCTATCAAATGAGATTCTACCCTATTTTATACGAAAATTAGTAACTCCCATGTGTCCCTTCACCTTCTTGTTGAATGGGTAATTACAAAACAATTCATATTCTCTTCCCTCATGAAAAGTGTGTATCAAAGGAAAACATTTAGAGTAGTTAGTAAAAAGACGAAAGAAAGGGTAGGTATCATGTCCTTCTACTATGAAATTTTGATTATGAGGTAGGTCATCCAAACTTCTAACTAGTCATAGAGTGATATGATCCTCATGTATGTCAATTTCTCTAATGTTTCATTGTTCTTAGCAATACTATCATCGAGGGTGCTCATGTATTTCTCTAAATTTGTCACGAAATCTTGCACCATCATATGCAGTTTTATTGGTTGTAGAAGATGTTGATCTATAAGGTTGGTGGAGACAAAGGTAGTTGCTTCAACTATTTGTTTCCTTCAATTTTGGTTGTCTTGAACTTCATTCACCATTTCTTCCGCTACTAGGTTCTTTCCAAGCTCATCTAGCACTGGGAGGTGACCATTTATGATCAGTTCCAACACAGCATTGTGGATCCTTGAACATATTTCCATTGATTTGGTCACTTCTCTATCATCTATATGTCCTATCTATTGGAAATGATCTAATGCATACAAATCAGTCTTTATCCCAAATTTTGATGGCCTATATAAATCAGGGACGACATCATGAGTTTCCTTTATCCATCTATATGTCAGGTATACCTTCACGGATAGTGTTGTAATGTGGTAGCTTTGTTTGTATCTATCTATTTTGGCCGATGAATATAGAAGTTGCATCTTGGAAGAGGTGAACATGGGCATACATGTGAATAATGGCACCTTCCAGGTCATTTCAAACCTTCTTGACACTGAATTTTAATATTTGAAGGCTTCTTTCATCCACTTTCATATTTCAAAGTGTTTCCTCAAGTTATCTAATATTTAGCTCCTTCTCTTCACTTTGTTTTCATAACATTTGTATGTTATCTAGATTGGCATCCATGAATGCAAAACTGGCTCTAGTTATTGTCACAGGATCCTCTCTAACATCCCCCATGACTCGTACCTAATTGACCACTGCTATAGGATCCCCTTCCATTACTGGCACATTCTTAACTCGCTCTTTCACGATCCTACTAGTTTTACTCTCATATGTAAAGATTCTAAGATCTATCACTTCAGTTGGTTGAAATGGTTCCCATAGTCTAAGGCCTAAACCAATGCATGTTCTATATATCTATATTCCCGCAATGGATGTTCTTGGCATATCTACATCCATGGGGTGTGTGTCATCCCCTCTGCTTTATAAATTTTTATTTTTCCTTTCCTCCTCAATAGCTTTGTCAGATGCTTCTTTTGTTTCTTTCTCTACTAGTTTTTTTTCTACTATTGTTGCTTCTGCCAACTCCTTTTCTCTTTCTGTTATAGCCTTTGCTTTGGCTTTATCTTGGGCATTTTCTTTTTCATCTTCAACATTTTTATTTTTCTTAGCATCATTCTTCTTTTTCAACACATTTTATTTATCCCTCCTCTTTTTATCTACTGGTATTTCTTCCTCTTCCTCAACAGATCTTGAATGAATTGATATTGATATGGGAGAAGATCTCTCAACTTCATCTTGTTCTTATTATTTCCTAGTTGTCTCTCTTGTTTCTTCTTCGTCATCGATCCTTCCATTTTGTTTGCCATGCCTATTGGAAATGACTTCGTTGTAAGTTATGGAATTTTTATGCACCTCCTGTTCTTCCCAAATTTCATTAGTATATTCATATGCGAGCTTGACATTATTGAAGTGTTCCCTTACAATATTTCTAGGATCATGTATTCTGAATCTTTCTTCTCTAAAGTGATAACAGAGTAATATTTCTACTTCCACTCAAGATTTATTGGTATTCTCTAAGAAATAGTTGTTGATGTATAAAGGTAGTGGGGGCCATATCGCTTTCCTAAACCTGTAAAACATTCCTCCAACCCCATGTATAATAGTTTGGTACACTACTTCCTAAAGGACTAGCTTGTGAGGCACAAATCATGGAAGTAGGTGAGGTGGATTCATCGCACCATAGAAAAATATATACGTTTTGTGCTCCATTAGATACTAGTCGCTGATTCTTCTTATGACTACTATGGATTTGTCTATCATACAAGGGGGGGTGGAGAAAAATATAAATTCATATAAAGGAGAAAGGAAGTGCTCGCAAATTATTTGGTATTCAGTACGGTATTTTTTCTCCCATAGCACTTTGTAATAGATGTGGACTGAGGCATTGGTTTGCAATCAAATCCACCCCATGTTCAAATACCTATGGGCTATGCACATTATGCCCAGGAGGTACGAGGACATACGAAAATTGGGAAATGTTCTTCGTAGTGCTTTCTTTACTATTGATATGGAAGCATTAAGATTTTCAGACAATATATCTGGAAAATTAAATAAAATACCTACATATTCACAGAAATAGATCAATGGAATAAATAATAGGGAGAATTAAGTTGCGTCTAGCTCCCCACATAACCTACACAACATCTCCACCAAATATTGATAGGGCATTCTTAAATAAGTCCTGGGGTAATGAATATAGGCATGTATTTAAATTTCTTTTCCACCATGTATAATTTGGGAAACATGTGTTTTGGTGTATATTCAAATTCACTGAGGATATTTCTCTCTAATCTCTTATTTCCTTCTTCAATGTGATAGCATTTAGCTATAAATTATGGTTGAACTGAAGCAATAGGTTCCTTTCGAGTATTGCAGACGTATCAATTATTTATATTGATGTTCTTCAAAATCCATGAAATGGCATATATGCAAAGGAAGATCACTAGGTGTGACGCCACCCTTAAGATTCCTCATTTTCTCATAGTATTGAATGCCTAGAGTTCATATGTTTTTTCGGATTCTATAGAGAAATTTGACTTCTTAAACATTTAATAAACACAACAAATAGGAATACTTCTCTTAAGAAATATGCAACACATTTAATCTGGATTTTATGATAAGAACAAAAATGAATATAAAATTTTATTATTCTTAACACAGAGATAGAAGACTAACATAGATACATTAAAATTGGTTTCTATTCAATAAGAAAATGTGTTCAAACTGTAAAATGCAGCGGAAAACAAGCTTGCTAGAATGGTGTTGTCTTATCTCTGAGAAGATATGTGACGGCTATGCTCATTCGTAAGAAGATGGTTACAATGAGTCTCTCCAAGCCTTTTCAAAATAAAAAGGAATGCCAAAAATCTAGACATCCAAAAACCTAACCCTAGGAGTTGAAGCGCCAAAAGTCATGTGGGCCCCGTTGGGGTAAGCTACTACATCAACTTTCTAGGTCATAAATTTTGCATATGATCTTCATTTTAGGTGCATGATAGCCAATTTGAAAGGTATATCCGAGGAATACACATGTTTTCATCAAAATCTAACTCCATCTATATTCTCTCTATAGAAATCCCTAAAAACATTGTTTAGGGTCTCAAAATGGCCCCGAAAGTCAAGGACCTGAAAACTAGGAAAAAACTGTCAAACTGGAAAACTGCCAAAATGATCCAATTGGAATAGGTGGGAGGCCACCGAAATCCATATGGATCAATCCTCCCCAATTAGGAAGCAATGTTATCCATTACATTGAGTTCCCCCATTAGATGAGGAAATTTATGCTAAATTTATCCCCGGGTGAGCCACTTGCCTTGGTGCAGGACTTGCCCTGCTTTGACAACTCGATAAAGTTGGATACTTTATTGGTGAGTGCCCTTGACCTGTGTCTCCACAATATTATCACAGGATGCCTATTGCATGTAGTCAGGTTTGATCTCTACTAGTGTCAAATGTTCTTCTATCTCTAAGTTGTCCAATAATGGTGGGAAGTATGGTCGAAGGAGATCCACGTTGAACACTGGGTGCAGGCCAAGGAAAGGGGGAATGTTGAGATCGAAAGCATTGTCACCCATATCCTTGTTGATGGTGTAAGGTCTATAACAGAGAGGGAGAAGATTCTGATGGGGCCCTGTAAGGAATTCTTTATGCAAGTGTAACCACACTTTGTCTCCCACCTAAAACTTACGTGGCACCTGGTGTTGAGCATGGCACTGCTTGTACTTGGTATTGGACTTTTGTAAAATATATTGAACCTGTTGGTGGATGTGTTGGATCCTCTCAATGAACCAGGAGGATTTTTCATCTTCAGTTGGAGGAGGTGATGAATCGACCAGGGTGGCTGCAAGAGGTAGTGCAACATCCATGGGACCCAATGGTTGGAATCCCAACCCGACCTGAAAGGGGTTGTGGTTGGTTGAGCTATGTAAGGCTCTATTGTAGCTATGCTAAACATATGAAAGACTCTCATCTGATGTGTGGGGGTTCTAGGAATTGTACATGTGCAGTATATGCACGATCATCCAATTGAAAACCTTAGTTTGTCCATTTGTCTTGGGGTGGAAGGCAGTGGACTTAGTGAGCTTGGTGTCCAACAATGACCAGAGGCTCAAAAAAAATGTGTCAAGGAACCAACTATCCTGATCTCAGAAAATGGTCTGTGGGATTCCAAAATGTACCTAGACTCGTTCAAATAAAATCTTAGAAGTGGCCTCTATTGTGATTCTCTTCTTGTAGGTGTCCATGATCGCCATCTTGGAGAAGTGATCAACAACCACAAAGAAACAGTCATTTCCCCTCTTGGTGGACAAAATTCCCGACATGTAGTCCATTGAGATGGATTCCCATGGCCACTCAAGAGTAGGAATGGGGGTGTACATGCTCTATTTCTTAGTGGTTGGTTTGGAAATAGCGTAGGCCATGCAAGACCTGCTATACTTCCTGACATCCTGTTGAAGTTTTGACCAGTAGAAATGTTTCTGTAGCACTGCTACTATATTTTCTATGATGAAGTGTCCTGCAACCCAACTGTAGTGGGATTCCCAAATCAACTTCGTGCACTCACTTTATGCAATGCAGAGATGGACTAGTTGACACAATAACACATCCTGAAGATGGAAATTATGACAACTGAGTTTGCGCCCAACATTTGGTATGTGGGGGTGAAGTGAGGGTCTCTCTCAGAGAGGTTAGGCCATCCAAAGGTCTAGTGGTCGCAAGAGTCTAGCACTGTGGTGAGTTCTGGGACTGGAGGTCGATTGAGGTAATCAATGACTCGATTGGTACTACCTTTTTTATACTTGATGTTGAGGTAGAACTGTTGCAAGTATGTGGACCACTTCTGATGGAGGTCATTCTGCAATTTTCCTTTTTTCTACATGAAATACAGTGTCTTATGATCTGTGTGTATGACTGTCTCCTTCCCGAGAATGTAATGTCTCCACTGGCGGCAGGCTTGAACAATGGAGTACATTTATTTTTCATAAGTAGGGTACTTACAGACAACATATGATAGTGTCTCACTATGATAGGCCACATGGTGGTTTTTCTGAGTGAGGAATGCACCCACATCATAGTCTGAAGAATCTATCTCGATCTCAAAGGGTTGTTGCAGGACTGGTAATGAAAGTATCAAGGTTGAGCATAAGCGTTTCTTTAAATTATCGAACGCCTACTATTGGTACAATCCCCACACAAAGTTTTCCTTACCACCACCTCTGGATACTTGCATGAGGGCCCATGCAATATGGGAGAATCCCAACATGAACCTGTGATAGAAATTGGCAAGACCTAAGAAGCGTCGAAGCTCAGGGAGAGTGGTTGGTGTTAACTCCCAAAATGAAACCGTCCTTTCGGCCGAGTTTGGGTGGATATCATAGTTTTCAGTGGTAGTTTCAAGTCATTTTCAAGTTCTTCGGTTCAGAAAGTTTTTGGTTTTTAGTGGGTCTTAGGAAATAATCGAAA
>ML828818.1:110042-123401 GCA_009831015.1 Picea engelmannii
CATCTTTCTAAAATTTATTTTGTATGAACCTTTTATTTTCTTTTTGAGTGTATCAAAGCCCCAATAATTGAAAACATATAAGAGGTCTAGTGGGAGAAGTCATCTCACATAGTTATTGAGAGCATGGGGCTGAGTGATCCGGATTTTATGAGAAGAACAAAATGAATACAGATTATTAAAAGATGCTTAACACAAAATAACATAGATACAGTAAAAATGTTTTTCTATTCAATAAGGAAATAAGTTGAAACTGTAAAATGCAGCAGAAAAACAAGCTTGCTAGAATGGTGGTGGCTTATCTCTAAGAAGAGATGTGACGACTGCGCTCATTCACAAGAATATGATTACAATGAGGCTTTGAAGGCCTTTTTTATAATAAACCGTAATTCCACAAACCCTAGACATCCAAAGAACCTAACCCTAGGATATGAAGCACCAAAAATCATGTGAGCCCCATTTGGGTAAGTTAGTACATCAACTTCCTGGGGTCATAACTTTTAAATAAGATCTATGTTTGGGGCACACGATAGCTTGTTGGAAAGGTATGGTCGAGGAGATTTATTTTGGGTGCCCAACCAGAACCTTTGACTATTATTGAGAATATTGATCCCAAAAAACCTTCATTTAGGCCCTCAAAATGGCCCCGAAAGTTAAAAACTACTAAAAATTATAAATTACCAAAATTACGAGAAACTTGTTTTGAGCCAGTTGGAAAAGGTGGGTGGCCACAATATCCACCTAGATAAATCCTCCATCCTTAGGAAGAAATGGTCTCCATTGCATTGATTTCCCCCATCAGATGAGGAAATTTCTGTTGAATTTGGCCTAGGGTGAGCCACTTGCCTTGGTGTAGGAGTTGTCCTTCTTTGACGACTCGATAAAGTTGGATCCTTTGTTGTCTAGTGCCATTGATATTTGTGTCCACAATATGATCACTGGATGCCTATTTCATTCATTCAGGTTTGAGCTATGTTGATGTCAAATGCTCTATTATCTCTGAGGTGTACAATAATGGTGGGAAATATGGTCGAAGGAGAGCCACGTTGAAGATTGGATGCAGGCCAAGGAAAGGGGGAATGTTGAGCCCAAAAGAATTGTCACCCACAACCTTGTTGATGGTGTGTGACCCATAACAAATTGGGTGAACCTTCTGATGGGGCCTTGTAAGGCTTTCTTTCTGCAAGTGCAACCAAACTTTGTCACCCACCTGAAACTTATGTGCCATCCGATGTTGATCATGGCGTTGCTTGTACTTGGCATTAGACTTCTGTAGAATATCCCGATCATGTTGGCAGATGTGTTGTATCCGCTCAATGAACCTTGTGGATTTTTCATATTTTGGTGGAGCAGGGGATGATTTGGATGAGGTGGTCGCCAGGGGTAGTGCAACATCCATGGGGCCCAATGGTTGGAATCCCAACCCCACCTAAAAGGGGTTGTGGCCATTTCAGCTATGTAGGTCTCGGTTGTAGCTATGCTGGACACAAAGAAGACTCGCATCCCATGTTACAATGTTTTGAATTGTACATGCACAGGTTATGTATGATCATTTGATTAACAACCTCAGTTTGTCCATTTGCCTAGGGGTGGAAGGCAGTGGATTTGGTGAGCTTGGTATCCAACAATGACCATACACTTGACCAAAATGTGCTGAGGAACCGACTGTCACGGTCTAAGATAATGGTTTGTGGAATCCAAAAATGTACCCATACTCATTCAAAGAAGAGCTTGGCAGTGGATTCTACTGTGATGTTTTTCTTCTAGGAAGCTAGAATCACCATCTTGGAAAAGTGATCAACAACCACAAAAACACAATCATTTCCTCTCTTGGTGGATGGGAGGCCCGACGTGTAGTCCATTGAGATAGATTCCCACATCTTGTCAAGAGAAAGCAGAGGAGTGTACAAGCCATGTTTCTTTGTGGTTGGTTTGGCAATAGCGTAGGCGGTCTAGGACCTGATATACTTGCCAACATCCTATCAAAGTTTCGGTCAGTAGAAATGTTTTTGCAGCAATGTCATTATATTTTTGATGCCAAAGTGTGATGCCACCTAACTGTAGTGAGATTCCCAAATCATCTTTGCACTCTTTCTTGATGGAATGCAGAGATGGCCTAGATGACACAATAACCTATCCTGAATGTTGAAATTAGCAACCACTGAGTTGGCACCCAACATTTGGTAGGTGGTGGAGAAGTCAGGTTCTGTCTCATAAAGGTGGGGCCATTTGGAGGTCTCGTGGCCGCAAGAGTCTAGCACCATAGCAAGTGTTGCGACTGGAGTTCGATTGAGGAAATCAACAAATCGATTGGTACTTCCTGTTTTATACTTGATGTTGAGGTGGAATTGTTGTAAGTGTGTGGATCACATCTGTTGGTGGTCATTATGCAATTTTCCTTGGACCTTCATGAAATATAGTGGCTTGTCATCAGTGTGGATGATTGTCTCCTTCCCAAGAATTTAATGTCTCCACTGGCGATAGGCTTGCACAATGGATTACATTTCTTTATCGTAAGTAGGGTAGTTACAAACAGCATCTGATACTATATCACTATGATATGCCACGGGGTGGCTGTGCTGAGTGAAAACGATGCCCACAACATAGTTTGAAGCATCTATCTCGATCTCAAAGGGATGTTGTTGGTCCGGTAATGAAAGTATTGGGGATGAGAACAAACGATTCTTCAATTCCCCGAAGGCTTGTTGTTGGGACAGGCCCCACACAAATTTTTCCTTACCGCCACCCCTGGTTACTTGGCTGAGGACCAATGCGATATGAGAGAATCCCAACACGAACCTGCGATAGAAATTGGTGAGGCGCGAGAAGCTCCGAAGTTCAGTGAATGTGGTTGGGGCTGGCCAATCACAGATGACCTGGATCTTGGATGGATGCACATGCACACCATTCTTATCAATGATGTAGCCTAACTAATGGACCCTGTTCATGTCTAAGGAGCATTTTTCCAAGTTTGCATATAGTTTGTGTTTCCGCAGGGTGTGCATAACCTATTGAATATGTTGCAAGTGTTCCACCCAAGTCTTGTTGTAGATGAGGATGTCATCCAAATACACCACTACAAAAGTATTGGTGAAAGGTCATAGGATATCGTCCATCATCCTCATAAAATTTGTTGGAGCATTTGTCAAACCAAAGGGCATGACTAGACATTCAAAAAGACCTTATTTTGACTTGAAGGCGGTCTTCCATACATCTATCTATTCTATTGGGACCTGGTGGTAGCCAAAATTCAAATCAATCTTACTGAAGTATTTTCCCCCCGTGAGTTGATTAAGGAGGTCGTCGATTCAGGGAATCAGGTATCGGTTTCAGACTGTGATTTTATTCAGGGCCTGGTATTCAATGCAGAGTCACCAGGTCTAGTCTTTCTTTTGCACCAGCACGATTGGGATCCCACAAGGCGATGAGCTGGGACGGATGTGCCCCTTGGGAAGAAGTTATTGGATCTTCCTCTTGATCTCCTCGTTTTCTAATGGAGAGCGACAGTAGACTATCCCATTAGGTAGCGGTGCACCTGGGGTCAGATCGATGGGATGCTTGACCTGGTAGTGAAGAGGTACCCCGATAGGAGAAGAGAATATATCTGAGTATTCTTCCACGTACTTATCCACTTGCTTCTATTGTGTGGAGAGATCAACCATGGAGGCCTTGGATATGGCTATGATCTTTCGCTCACTCTAATAGTGAATCACGAAGAAGACAAATTTTCTGGTCTGAGAGATGACCTTCTTGCATTGCTTGGTAGAGATCAAGGAAATAGCACTAGGAGGGACTGCCTCGAGTATCCTGTACAATTTCTTGTTCAAAGTAATAATAACACTACGAGGCCTAGACTCATATACAACATGACGTTTCCATAAATAAGGTTATCCCAAAAGAACATTAAAAGCTTCAAGAGGAGCAACATCACACGATACCTCATCTTTGAAGGACTTGATGTCATACGACAGTCGACACTGTTGGCTAACGCGGAGATCACTTCCTTGGAGGAGCCATCCAATGGTGTAGGTTTGTAGCTAAAGCATTGTTGGCAGGGCCAACCGCTTGATGACCTCTACTGAGATGAGGTTCTTTTGGATACCGCTATAAATGATGAAGTTCAGCGGGGTGCCTTTCACCCACATGTATGAATTAAAGAGGCACTCACCTTCTTTGAGCTTGTCTGGTTCACCAGGTTGTAGCTTGGTGGTAGAAACGGTGGCACTGGGTTCCACGTCAATGATCTATATTCCCCTTTCTGGTTATAACTCAGAGTCAAAACACGCATTTGAATCAGAGGCTTTTACTTCGGCCACCAATGACTGCTTTGAATGATAATCAACAGTGTTATGCCAAGGGCTCTTATGGAAGTCGCATCACTTTCCGGTATCTTTCTTTGTCTTTCCGGTGTCCTTCTTTCCTTGCAGCTTGGAATCGTTGTCTTGATACTGTACATCTTTTCTTTTTCCTCTTTCAAGTGGGTTGGGGCTGCCCTTTCCTAGATTTTTCTATGAGGGGTTCCCAAGCCCAAATTTCTGCATCTTTTGTTTGAGCTTCTGCTTGATTTTGATGGCATATCGGTAGGTCATGCCCAAGGACGAGATGTCTAGAAATTCCATTTCGGTCTATATGTATCTATGTAGAGCACCGCGATACTTGAGCACCATATGTCACTCTGAATATTTGATACCCAACTTGGTGTGCAAAGTATGGAGGATATTTGTGAACTCTGGCACTGCTTGGTCTCTTTCTTCCTGCAATGTGGTCCATTTGGTATACAAGTCGTCATAAATTCCGACATGGTAGTATTTTTCCTTAATATCATCCCTGAAGTATTCCCAGGTGGTCGTGACTGCAAATAATAAAGGTTCATCTATTTCTTTTTTATCACAAAAACTTTCCCACCAATCTTTGGCATGGGGAATGACTTTGAGGAGCGCAAAAGTAATCTTTTCTCTATCCGAAAAGTTATGGACAAAAAAATACCCTTCTAGTAGATTCGACCACTTGTCTACAATGTTTGCGTCTATCTAACCTTCAAACATAGGAATATCGAAGTTTATTTGTACCTTTAAGGGGGTCGCGCCTCTACTCAAGTAATATGTGTCGCTTGTTGGTAGTCACCAAAGGATTTGCGCGAAACTATCCATCATATCATTCCTCTGTTGTGTGAGGGATTCCTCAAGCAAAATTTTGAAAGGATCTCCGGTCCCGTCATCTTTATTTTCTCCTACCATGAGAGGTCGCTTGGGCATGCGAGAGCTTTTGTCTTCAAGAGAAACAAGCTCAATACCCAATTCTTTGTACCCTGACCTCATTGGGGACATGCATTAAGAGGACAAGGAGTAGACCGCTCTGATACCACTAATATAGATTTTATGAGAAAAACAAAATGAATATATATTATTAAAAGATTCTTAACATAGAATAACAGACATACAGTAAAACTGGTTTTCTATTCAACAAGGAAATATGCTGAAACTGTAAAATGCAGCGGAAAAATAAGCTTGTTGGCATGGTGGTGGCTTATCTTTGAGAAGAGATGTGACAGTTGCGCTCATTCGCAGGAAGATGATTACAATGAGGTTTTGAAGGCCTTTTTTACAATAAACCGGAATTTCACAAACCCTAGACATCCAAAGAACCTAACCCTAGGAGATGAAGCGCCAAAAGTTATGTGGGCCCCGTTTGGGTAAGTTAGTACATCAACTTCTCGGGGTCGTAACTTTTGCATATGATCTTCGTTTGGGGCACATGATAGCTAGTTGGAAAGGTATCGTCGAGGAGATTCATTTTAGGGGATCAATCAAATCCTTTGGATATCAATGAGAATATCAATCCCGAAAAACCTTCATTTAGGCCCTCAAAATGGCCCTAGAAGTTAAAAACTGCTAAAAATAGTAAATTACCAAAATTGCCAGAAAACCGTTTTGAGCCAATTGGAAAAGGTGGGTGGCCACCGATATCCACCTAGACCACTAAGTAAAATCAATATTGGGGAATGCGAAATTCAGCATGCACGTGTAAAAGAAAATTTGAATGGGCCAATTTGTAGGCAATTTTTCTAGTTGGGTAAAGGGAGAGAAATGAGCAGGGAGTGCTTGGAGGGAAATGACAACCATAGTGGGTTTTGTGGGAAGCTTCTTGGAGTTGTAAATGCATGAAGAAGTAATATATTAGGCATATAGAGTGAGATTTATCTGTAAGAAATTACCCTAGAGAAAGTGACCCTCATGTTGTGAGTTATTTGTGTTGCAGTTGGCGAGTTATTTGTGTTGCAGTTGGCATTCATGAATTCCCCAATAGAGATATTTTCTTATCCAAATTATGTTAGATCCCTTGAGGGAAGTGGGATAGCCTAAGGGATTGTGTGACAGAGAAGGGGATCCCATTATTTGGTTTATATAGGTTGAGGGGAAAGAGAGATGATGCATTGGGATGATTGTAGGAAATTATATTGTTGTGGGTTATATTGAGCTATGAATGGACAAGATACATCATTAGGAAACATCATTTCTTGTGGATTGATGACCCTAGCTAAGGGGTGACTTGTTGTTGAGAGATAAATCAAGAAGTCTACAGTTGTGTGGAATGTTTGTCCTCTACAGTTGGTTGCACATTTGCTTACAAAGATACATGTTTTTATCTATGTTAACTATTTTTGTTTATGGGATTTAATTGTTGTGCATTCTACTCCATGTTTTTGAATTAATCTTTTTTATTCCTTTTTAATAGACAAAATTCATGTTTTTAAAAATTTGTTATATGCATTAACATTCTTAGCATGCTGCATCTATTTTAGTTTAGTGAGAATCAGAGTTTAAATTGTCCAGTTACTAGTAGGTGTGCTAGAACAATATCTGTGTCATACACCTTGCAGGCATGCTGGAGTAGGTAATAAACATAGAGGAATAACTACACAATAATGGTAGAGACTAAATACATATCACTAACAAACAATGAATTCTAAGTAGCAATAGCTTGTCAATTATATTTTGGTGGTTTTGAGCATGTATAAATGGAAAACCATAAATGGTTTATGTTGTTTGTTATACTTATTTATTGAGTTCTACAATTGGATAAAAATAGAGTCTAAGTTTTAACTTCTGCCAAAATTTCTATGGAATTTGTAGGCTACTATAAAACATTCTTGTTAAGATCATGGAGACTTTGTAATATATTATAACCATTTAGTTGTGTTGTTTGGAGTGATTGTATTATTTTGTGTTGTTTATTAGTACATCTGTTTAGTATAGGAAGCATATGCCACACACCTATATTTCCTTTCAATATGCAAAAAAAAATAAGCTATAGTGCACCCCTAAACTTTTCAGTGTAGGACAGGTTGGGAAAAGCTACACACACACACACACACACACACACACACACACAGAGTTTTCACCATAAACATTTGTAATTGCTTCAAGCTTGTAAGCATGATAAGCTATACTATATAGTATTGTGTAGGGTTCTTATACTTTTGACTGAACAAATTAAAAAAAGGTTGAGTGACATCCCATTATTGACCATTATACATGAGAAAAATATAGTTTATCTTTAAGAAATTTAAGTGAGAACTGACTCTATAATAGTTTTCTTCCTCATATTTCTTGTTAATGATAATTATGTTAAAACATAAAACATATTCTCTTCTCAATATGTTTTGTAGATTTTTACAACTTTGTTGAAAACCACTATAAAACGTTTTGGTTTTGTAAAGAGATTATATTCATATTTCAGATTAAGAAGATGATTGAATACAAATTTGTTCAAATATTTAGTACCCAGTCCAAGTCAGTACTATCTGAATGATAGTAGATGGTGGAAGCACTAAACTTGAATGATTCTTGGAAGCCCTTGTACAATATGTAAAAGCTAAGATGACTAGAAAAATGAGAAGAACAAGGATAGTAACCACAAGGATCGGGTCTTTGAAATGGCGCATTTCAGGCCTTTGAAATGATGCATTTCTTGGGTTTTTTTTAACATGGAAGCTTTGTTGCTGGTAATATTGTTGCCAAAAATACAATATTCAAATCACCATAAACCCAAAACGAAACCCATGTTTTGAGCTACAACTTTTACAACAAATTTAGATTCAATGCAATACAAAAATAATGGAAGTGAAAAATGAACATATTGTCCAATCATCAATTTCGATGATTGTCAAAACCGAAGATATATTTTCCGTAATATCCCTGAAATCTACCTAGAAAATCCTTGAAATCTACTCAGAACATCCCTGTAATATGTTCGATATGTCCCTGAAATCTCCCTAGAATGTCTTCGAGATGATGAACAAGTCCAAATTCCCTATGAAATCTTTAGCAATTTGGGTAAGTTTCCTAAAAGTTCCCAAATCCTCAAAATACTAGATTTTTGAGTAACTGTACCGTGCAACATAGGATATCCATCATCACACGTGCCTTCTACACCTCAAGTCATGGACGTTGTAAACACTTTATAAAGATTAAAATCTTAGATATTCATTAAATCGGAGTTAAGAGACTTTATAAATAAGTTATCAATACATAGTTTTCAAAATCCATAAATTTTATTTGTTTTCTTTTTATTAACTATTAAATAAATGTACTTTCGGGGTTTGGTTGGAGTATGGGCTGTTTTTCCCGAATTCGTCTAATTCCATTTCATTCTCCAAGTTCCCAATGAAATGATTATTAATGTATTATATCGTGGGCGATCAGGAAATAATGGGTCCCTTTTTGAAAATGTGATGAACCGTGACCGATTCGACAACGCAATCAGAAAAAGTTGATCCGTCTAGACTTGGGTCGTCCTGCCCTCGCTATTTGCTGGTCAGCCTGACGACAAAGTCATCTCAGACGCGGAAAACCGAATGAGTGAAATTATGAGTCGATGGGCACGACACCGCACACACATTTTGTCGACTAAATCATACATACGGATGACCTCAAAGCTTCTCAGTCACTTCTACTGCCGGCAGCCACCGAACAAATCATAAAAGATATTGGGTTAATGCTCTCCATCAAAAGAAAGTTGCAGACGCCTACGCTCCACACGCGGTTAACGTGTGTTAAAATGAGACCCCTTGATTATAGAAAATTGTTTTGTGTGTCTAAAAGCAGTGTGCAACGCCTCACACGCGAATAATGCGTGCTAAAGTGAGACGCCTCCCCCTCCCCCCCTTGAATATAGAATGATTTTTTCCTGTCCAGGTGCAATTTTCCACAAGGCACAACTGCTGCGCTCAACCCCACCTAACTTGCTCATGAGGTGTATTGCAATATTGTAGATTTATATATAAATATTGGGCAGCATATGCTTGTGAAGGGCAGCATAATAATTTAACAATACGAGGTGGAGTTGACATAATGAGGTATATAACCATTTAATAATAGTAATTATTAGAGAGATGAAATCTATTAAGGTTCTGCCTTTAGTGTTAGAATTAATGATTAATTTAGGGATTGGTTTGGAGTTGGTTTGTAATTTTCGTGTTATGGCTGCTCTCTTAAATTTTGACATGGTATCAGAGCTAGAACAACCCTGACTTTCTCACCAGAGGGGCTGGAATATGAGAGCAATGTGAGATGAATCCATTGCTGTAGATTGTAGGTTATAGTGTGAGCGTAGATTCGTTTTTATGTGTGTTACGGGAGTGTAGACCAATTGTGCAAGAATATTTCTGTAGATTTATTTTATTTTGCCAGAATGAAATTTTTGTGATTTTGTGTGGACCGTTTGCTTTCCCTCACTTGTTCGAGGTCTGTCAAAAGATCACTAGATTAGTTGCGTATTTGTAGATCCATTGCAGACTGTGTGCGTGAAGAGAAGAGTTTCCTTGCGGCTGTGGAGAAAGGTCACCGGAGTTGAAAATTTGTTAAAATACACCAACCGTCGTGAAGGGGCCATCATCAAAAGAAAGAGCGGAAGCCACGATTATGCATGGGAGGTTGAAGAGCCGGAATCTGAGTGCGTTGCAGCATCTGCAGAGAGAATGAGGCATTTTCCCTCATATATCTATGGAAATGAAGATTGGAATATGAAGTGATTCAGCTTATTGAATCTTTTACCTTCCTTTGACTAGGATACCCAGACGTCGAGAAAGGGAACAAGAAAGTATTAATCTGTTCTGTGAATCGATCTATTTGAAATTTTGAGTATAATTAGTAATTGTTGGATGAGTGTTATATATTTTACATGTTTTTTGGTTTGTAAAATTTTGTAAATGGGTGGAATCACGAAGGTGGGTTACACTTTCGTGACAATCGGGTTTCCAAAATTTCTAAAAACTTTTTTTCGGCCGAAAGATTATATTTTCGGCCGAACTATTTTTCGACCGAAAAGATAAACGTCAAATCGAACGGTGCAATAACCGCCTCCTCGATTTGCGTGTAGAAATTTGGTCTGCCCAATATTTTCTTTCCGGCAATATCTTTTCGGCCGAAAGATAGTTCGGCCGAAATGTTATTCGGTCGAACTATCTTTCGGCCGAAAAGATATTTCGGCCGAACTATCTTTCGGCCGAACTATTGTTCGACCGAAAAATAGTTTATATATTACCCACACGTTGAGTGTGGAGGGTTTTCGCAGAATTGTCGAGTGTGGAGAGATTTTGCAGCGTCGTTGGGTCGTGGACAGGTCGTGGACAGGTTTTTGGAGAGATTTCACAGCGTCGTCGGGTCATGGACAGGTCGTGGAGAGTTTGCGAGGTCGCAGCGTCGTCGAGTCGTGGAGAGTTCGCGAGGTCGTGGACATGTCAGCTTCAAATTTTCGTTTTAAAATGAGTTTATTGTGATGTTTGCGCCTACCATGAGGTGGCCTACCATTTTTTTCCTTTGAAAAAATTGAACTCATAGATCAACTTGCACTTTAACAAAAAACATGGGTTTAATCTCTTAACCTCCACTTTAAAACAGATTCGAACAGCCCTCCATGTGGGATGGAGTACCCTTTCTTACCATCCTTCTGAATCCTTGACAACAAATAATGATGGTATAAGTTACCACCCATGCCAATGACAAAGAGTAGAATGCCCAGTGGCATCAAATCCATAGTTGGCAATGGCGAGCCCTCAGATATTTGCATAACGTAAAATAAACTCACAACTTCAAAACTGTAAACAAAGGAAATAAAAATGGAAGTGCAGATGGCTATCCTTCCAGAATAGTGATGAATAAACAACACCTGGATAAAAACATTCATAGCAGAATATATCAGAGAAAACGTTGCATAGGTATATTAGAGATAATGAAAACAACAGATAGAAGGATTAACTGGATAAAGAATACCTCTACCACCCTCTTGAAGGAATGAAGGGCTACTGCAACTGTCAAGACCAGAAGCCGAGTGCTGGCCTCCATCTGTAGCTGCCACGTGATTGAAAGCTGCAAGAAACCCAACTTTTGAAGCAAAATACTCGCATGGGGCCACCCTAATTTACAAAACAAGTAGAAACAAGCGACTAGGAAGGCTGGTGCATAGAAAATAAGCATTCTTGTCCTGCTGGATATCTGAGGTGATGAAGATCCTTGACGATTAAATTTGGAGTAGTTGAAATTAATGTTTTTGAATTCCATGAATCCTAACAGCAGGCCAGTCACAATTAGAATTATCTCTGATGCTTGAATGTATACAGAGGGAAGACCCTGCAATAACAAAGAAGAGCCCATTCTTGTTTTTTTTTTCAATGCCAAATCCTTTCATATGGGAGAAGTTGTGATCAGAATAAGACCTAAAGCTCCTATATTTAAAGAAATAATGGCATTACTCTGCTACAATTATTCTCCACCAAACTAAAGCTGAAAAAACCTGTATAAGAAGTACTAAGTCAGAGAAGTGTGTCATGTACTTTCTGTTCATGTACTTTCTGTTCATGTTGATAACAAGTGTCACATATATAAGTATAAACATTTTATATTTTTGAATACGTTTTATGTTTTTGTGTTTTTCATGGTTAATGAAAATCACATTTTTTTATTACTTAAATTGCATTGCAATTTAATGCATAAACAAATTCTACTCTTAAAAAACTTTTAAAACATTAAAACTGTATAATTTCAACAAAATGAAATCTCCACTTCATTAAATCTTTTTAAATTCTAACCAAATTTTAAGTAAAATTGTAAAAAAAGGTGCTTAAAAAGTTATAAAATAAAGCTTATAATTTGCTAAGAAAAAGTTTTAAAATGTAGAACTTATAGACTAAGCAAGGCAAAAATATCCTATCCACTCCAAAAAGAACTTGCTTTTGGGTTGGGTCAGATTTTGGGTAAAAATCATTTCGTAAAATGTTTAGGTTAGGATTACTTGACGAGGAGGCATCTATCCTTTCAACCTTTTCACAAAGGACCATAATTCATCATCACTACTTTCCAACCACCGAACCGAACCGAAGAGTGTTTTAAGGCTCACCTAAAAAACGATTAAGACTGAAGCGAAGGACACACACATCGTGGGTACAACATAAGTATCATGTTCTGCCATATAACTGAGCTGATGGAGATCGCTCATCTTAAAAATATCAGTTTAAAACAGGGGTTTTAAACTGATTTCCATAAATTCATATTTCTTATATCCTTCCCTTGACGTAAGAAGTACAAAGTAATTGACTGCCTTCTCTTTATATTGCCTCTTGGGTGCCAGCTATGACGGTGCATGATAGGCCAACATAATTACCTTTTTTTCTTGCAAATGTTAGATATTATAAAATTTTACATTTCCAATCAGGCGACTGTACTGTTATGATGTTATTTTCTTTAGTTCCTATTATTTTGACATTTACGATATGTTGCTTCTTTGAAATGCTACCTAGATCAATAAAACATTGAATACATAGTACAAGGTAAATCATCCCATAGGAAACCAAGACTGGGACATGTGATAGCGCCATAATTTTATCCTTTCGTGCTCTCCATGACTTTTGACTTCGTGACTTTTAGGCAGCCCACTCCTAAGGCTATGCCAATTCAAAATGAGAAATTATGTTAATGACAAAATGAGGATCCGTTATTTTCGTTCCTAATTTTCTTAATGAATGTGCTCATGGTATGTTAAGCTGACCTCAACTACTTGTTATGTCCACCCTTTGTTCACATAAGTCTAATAGGAAGGGTGTTTCAGTTTTCTATCTTCCATAGTGTGATCTCCCAATGACCAAACTTATTTCATCGCATCTTGAGTTGTTGACTTAAGCTGGTTTTTTTCTGTTTTGCTATCATTATCCTGAAGGGAGTTCGCTGCTCAGATTTTAGAAGCTTGCAACAAGATTCCCAATTGTGAAGAGTGTTAGAGTGTGACTACTCTCAACAGGGACCCAAATTTGGCAATTCGACATCAAAGTCATCTTCGAATAGGGTGGTTTTCCATGTCAAAGGGCAG
>ML828818.1:135116-163406 GCA_009831015.1 Picea engelmannii
AAATTCTAGAAATTATAATATTCATCCGTTAAATTCAAAATGATAGTCATAATAAAATAGAGTCTCTGTAGATTGTTGCAATATATTTTGTTTCTTCAAAACATAAGTTTAATAAAAAAAACATTGTTGTAGAAATAAGTAACCCATTATCATTCATTTTGTGTTTAAGAAACATATTGTTAAACAATTGTCAAATTGACATATCAAATCGTGATAAAAAAAATTTGAAAAATAGTGATTAGAAAGCTAACACAATTCTTCACAAGTTTTGTTTTTACTGTAAAGTGAAATTCTAAATAAAAAAAATACTTTTATATGTTGGAAGTCGAATAACTTGTGAAAATACAGTTTTTTTTCTCATAAAACAAGCAAAAGTGTAACCCACCTTCATGATTTCACCCAACTTGTGTTTATGTAAAAATAAGAACTTTTGTATCTTGATATAAGCTGGCAGCCCCGGTTTCAAGAACAATTGTTTTTATTGGAAGTCACCTTGTATAATTGAATGTTGAGGACATTCTGTATCCAACCTGCTCTTCTAGACACCGAAGGATAGCCGAAAGCAAAAATCCAACAGATGGAGGCATGTTCATAGAATGCATCAATAATTGACATCTTTTATCACGGAAGCCCCGATGAGCCGAGTTGTCAAATTTTCCATTGTACAAGTTCATGAATGATGGTCTGAAGCATTTATGCTTTAAATCAGTTGAATGGTAAGCTCGAAGAAGAGGAAGAGAAAGAGCGCAGTCCAGAGGCATCAGAGTGGGTGTAGGAGCTGATGAAGACCAGATCAGACAGAGATCTATGTTGTGATTTGAGAATTGTAATCTGTGATTTATTTGTAATGTAATCATTAAGGGAGGGTGTTAGAATTAATGATTAATTTAGGGATTGGTTTGGAGTTGGTTTGAGATTTTGTAAGAGCTGTTGAGATATTATCTCAACCTCCACACCTATGTTTGGAATTGGTTGGATCTAACTCCAGCTACATATACCTATTGTATCTTGGGATTTGATATAGTAATACAATATTATTTTGTGTGTAATTTTCATGTTATGGCTGCTCTCTTAAATTTTGACATTTAGTTGCAGACGTGAGAATGTCATGGGGTAAGTTACTTTCTTTTCTTTTTTTATTAATGAGTTGCCCAAATTTCAAAGTAACATTATTTTATTAAATTGTAATTATGAAATTTTTGTAGGTTTTTTCTCAATTTAAAAAAAAAATTAAAAAAACAGTGTTGGTATAGTTTAGACAAATAATTTTATTTTTTGAATTTTTTTTAAGGTAATCATCATATGAAATTAGCTATGTAATTTTTGGTGAAATTACAAATTTTTATTAATCAAATTGTAATTTTGAAAGTTTACATTTGAAAAACTCATAGTGTAACTCCAAATTATGGATGTGGAAAATATGAATTATGGCAGAAGAATTTCACTTCTCTCGATTCCACAACCTCTCTATCTATTCTTTAATGATAAACATTTATTTTCTTCATATAAAGAAAAGATAAAAACAATTAATTATTATAAATATGTACAAGATGAATAGTGAATTTATTATATAATCTAAAATTGAGATTATATGTTACATGTTTCTTGTCATATGAATATCTAAAAGTAATTTCCTTTTTTTTAAATATGGGAAATCCATAATTCATTAGAGTGATTTGGATTAGGCGTCTGATAAAATCAATTGTACACCATTATAACTCAAGAATATATCTAATAATATACAAATAACTTATGACTTAATAACCCAAGAATATATCCAATAATATACATATAACTTATGATTTAACAAAAACTTAGAGGTTCAAAAACACACCCCAAGATGGTTCCCACTCTTGAAGAGAATCAACCCTTCTATCCTTATAAATCCTACTGAAATATCTCATTGAAAATTGATATTTAAAATTAATTAAAAATCTCAATGTTACAATAGGAAAAAAGATAAAAATAAATCCACCTTTAAGGTAAATTGAGGTAAATTCACCATGTGGATGCTATGCCCATGAGAGTATGTTAGAAAATCCTAACTCTAGTACTATTATCTATGCCAAATGTTCTTCTATCTCTGAGGTGTCCAATAATGGTGGGAAAAGGAGATCCACATTGAGCACTGGGTGCAGGCCAAGTAAAGGGGGAATGTTGAGATCGAAAGAATTGTCACCCATATCCTTGGTGATGGTGTAAGGTTTGTAAAAGAGAGGGAGAAGATTCCAATGGGGCCCTGTAAGGCGTTCTTTCTACAAGTGTAACCACACTTTGTCTCCCACCTAAAAATTATGTGGCACCTAGTGTTGAGCATGGCGCTACTTGTACTTGGTATTGCACTTTTGTAAAATATCTTGAACCTGTTGGCAGATGTGTTGGATCCTCTCAATGAACTGGGAGGCTTTGTCATATTCAGTTGGATCAAGTGATGGATTGACCAGGGTAGCTGGAAGAGGTAGTACAAAATCCATGGGACCCAATGGTTGGAATCCCAACCCGACCTGAAAGGGGTTGTGGTTGGTTGAGCTATGTAGGGATTTGTTGTAGCTATGTTGAACATATGAAAGACTCTCATCCATGTGTGGGGGTTCTTGGAATTGTACATGTGCAGGATATGCACAATCATCCAATTGAAAACCTTAGTTTGGTCATTTGTCTAGGGGTGGAAGGCAGTGAACTTGGTGAGCTTGGTGTCTAACAGTGACCAGAGGCTCGAACAGAATGTGTCGAGGAACCAACTATCTTGATCTCAGAAAATGGTCTGTGGGATTCCAAAATGTACCCAGACTCATTCAAATAAAATCTTAGAAGTGGCCTATGTTGTGATTCTCTTCTTGCAGGTGTCCATGATCGCCATCTTGGAGAAGCGATCAACAACCATAAAGAAACAGTCATTTCCCCTCTTGGTGGAGGAAAGTCCTCACATGTAGTCCATTGAGATGGATTCCCATGGCCACTCAAGAATAGGAATGGGGGTGTACATGCCCTGTTTCTTAGTGGTCGGTTTGGCAATAACGCAGGCTGTGCAAGAACTGATATACTTGCTGACATCTTGTCAAAGTTTTGACCAATAGAAATGTTTCTCCAACACTATAGTCTGAAGCATCATAGTCTGAAGGGTTTTTGTAGGTACGGAAATGAAAGTATCGAGGATGAGCACAAGCATTGGTTTAAATTATCGAACGCCTGCTATTGGTACAAGCCCCACACAAGGTTTTCCTTACCACCACCTCTGGTTACTTGGATGAGGGCCCATGCAATATGGGAGAATCCCAACCCGAACCTGTGATAGAAATTGGGAAGGCCTAAGAAACATCGAAGATCAGGGAGAGTGGTTGGGTTTTCTAGTCATGGATGACCTGGATATTGGTTGGATACACATGCACACCATGTTGATTCATGATGTGTCCTAGGTACTAGACCATGTCCATGCCGAAGGAGAATTTTTCCAAGTTGGCATATAGCTTGTGCTGTCACAGGGTGTGAAGAGCCTGCTGAATATGTTGCAAGTGTTCTGCCTAAATATTGTTGTAGATGAGTATTTCATCCGGATACACCACTACAAAATTATTGGTGAAAGGTCACAGGATATCACCCATCATCCTCATGAAACTTGCTAGAACATTTGTCAAACCAAAGGGCATGACAAACCATTCAAAAAAACTTCTTTTGACTTGAAGGTGGTATTCCACACATCTTTTTGTTCTATGGGTACTTGGTGGTAGCCAGACTTCAGATCAATCTTACTGAAGTATTTGGTCCCCTTGAGTTGATCAAGGAGATTGTTGATTATGGGAATCAGGTATCGGTTCCTGACTATGATTTTATTTAGGGCCCAGTAATCAATGCAGAGTTGCCACATCTTGTCCTTCTTCTACACCAACATGATTGGGCTCCCACAAGGCGATGAGTTGGGATAGATGTGCCCCTTGTGGAGTAGTTCTTGAATCTGTCACTTGATATCATTATTCTCTAACAAAGAGTAGCGGTAGACTGGCCCATTAGGCAGTGGTGCGTTGGGAGTCAGATCAATGGGATGCTTGACCTGCCAGTGCAGAGGTACCCCGGTAGGTGAGGAGAAGATATCTTTGTATTATGCCACGACCTTGTCCACTTGATTCTGCTGTGTGGAGAGGTCAGACACAAAAGCCCTAGATGTGGCTACCATATTTTTCTCACTCTAAGAGAGAATCATGAAGAAGACAAACTTCTCAGTATGAGACATGACCTTCCTAAATTTCTTGGCAGAGATCAAGGAAATATCTTCCCTAATTACATTCCATCATATATCTTCCCTAGAACCTAATTACATTCCATCATATATCTTCCCTAGAACCTGCACAACCCAAGGAATGGAACCCCACTTCACTGCTCATAGTCCCTTGAGCATTTACACTCCCCTCGAAGGCTTCCAACACAGGTTGGATAGGAAATCTCTCTGATAGGACCTCATAAATTCTACAGCTGCAAAATGAATTCGCCAAGTAGAAAAACAATTGCTTCTCTTGATGAATTTCAAATAGAATGTTTCTCGTAGGCCTGTAACCTCTCTTCACACGATATTAGAGCTTCAAACAACTACCAAATGTGTCCACAATAGTTTCCTTCAAGTTTCATCTCTCAAAACTCCTTTGGTGGAAAAACAAATCCATATAAAAACAACTCTCCGTGCAAAAATGTGAATGTGCACTTATGGTCCCTTACCCATTAAATTTTCTTCTCTTTCTCTTGCTTTATTGAATTACACTCTTCCCCAAAGATAATTGTACTCAACCCTGATTCTCTCAATGAATATGGAATATGACTTCTCACACCCACTCTCTTACATGAATTCAATGATTGGTCTTTAGAAAACTCAATAGATAATAGAAAGTTCATAGTAAAGATAATTTGGAAAGAAATGGATTGGGTATAATAGACATGGGTAAACTCTCCCCCTTGAACCCCTTCCCTCTCTTGTGGAAAATAAGCCCCCAAATCTCTGTTTATATCCCTCTGTAACTAGTTATACAATTTTATTTATATATTTAAATTTACATCATTTACATATTACATTGCTTGGCCCTCAACCATACATTACATTTACAATATAAATTGCTAGTTTGGGGTTTGAAAGGGGATGTTATACTTACATCAAAATCATGTTTTTCCTTCCTATTCTTCTTTCTCTTCCTTGCAGTCTATTCTAAAATGCGTGACCTTTTTGTAGTTCCAACATATTCTCATAATTTCAAATATACTTACAACTCTATATGACTCTACATTGAGTAAGGTAGAGTCATTGGTTTGCAAATTAAAAAATTATTTATATGATATCAAACAATATCCCAAAATGTGGTACCAAAAGTTTGAATCTTTTGTGTTGGGATTGAGATTTCTGAGATACAAATTAGATCATTGTGTGTATTACAAGCATGATGTTGGTCATTTCCTTGTAATGACTCTATATGTAGATTATATGGTATTCGTTGGTAATAATAAGGATGTGATTAATGATTTGAAGTCTTAGTTGTCCACATAATTTTATATCAAGGACTTGGGGGATGCAAAATATATCTTAGAAATGGAGATTAGAAAATATAGAGTAAATAGAAAGCTTTTTTTGACCTAGAGTATGTATGTAAACTCTATGCTGCAATGTTTTCACATGGAAGATTGTAGACCATTAAGTGTTCATATTTTTTTGTAATCTTTTAGTGGAGAAATATTCTAAAACACCTATAGATATGGGGGATGTGGATTCCATGTAAGTTTTAAACCTTTACAGTATAACAATTCACAAGAATATTCTTTATAAAATCGAAAGAAAACAATAGCATTCACACATAGTATTGGCAAAATTAACATAGAAATCTTTAATCAGGAAAACCAACAAACGTTTAGAGTTGCACCTCGAACTCTCATTGTATTAATTTCAACATTTATAATACAATATATATGATTTTGTAGCATCCAAATCCCTAATTCATCAAACCGGGTTATATTCCTTTAAACTAGAACTATATTACAATGGGTCGAAAAACTATTGGCTAAAAAACCACCCAAAAATGGAACAAAAATAGTAAAAAAAAAACAGGGGAAAGAGAGATGATGCATTGGGATGACTATAGGAAATTAAATTGATGTGGGTTATATTGAGCTATGAATGGACAAGATACATCATTTCTTGTGGATTGACAACCCTAGCTAACGGGTGACTTCGTGTTGAGAGATAAATCAAGAAGTCTACAGTTGTGTGGAATATTTGTCCTTTGCAGTTGGTTGCACATTTTCTTACAAAGATACATGTTTTTATCTATGTTAACTATTTTTGTTTATGGGTTTTAATTGTTGTGCATTCTACTCCATGTTTTTGAATTATTCATTTTTTTTTCTTTTTTAATAGACAAAATTCATGTTTTTAAAAATTTTGTTATATGCATTAACATTCATAGCATGCTGCATGTATTTTAGTTTAGTGGGAATCAGAGTTTAAATTGTCCGGTTAGTAGCAGGTGTGCTAGAACAACATGTGTGTCATACACCTTGCAGGCATGCTGGAGTATGTAATAAACATAGAGGAATAACTACACAATATTGGTAGGGACCAAATACATATCACTAGAAGAAAATGAATTCTAAGTAGCAATAGCTTGTCAATTAGATTTTGGTGGTTTTGAGCATGTATAAGTGGAAAACCATAAATGGTTTATGTTGTTTGTTATACCTATTTATTGAGTTCTACAATTGGAGAAAAATAGAGTGTAGGTTTTAACTTCTGCCATAATTTCTATGGAATCTGTAGGCTACTATTAAACATTCCTGGTTACTATTAAACATTCTTGTTAAGATCAGGGAGACTTTGTAATATATTATAACCATTTAGTTGTGTTGTTTGGAGTGATTGTATATTTTTGTGTTGTTTATTAGTACAACTGTTTGTATTTAATTTCTACACATTTTTTCACTAATTAGTATAGGAAGCATATGCCACACAGCTATATTTCCTTTCAATATGCAAAAAAAAATAAGCTAGAGTGCACCCCTAAATTTTTCAGTGTAGGACAGGTTGGGAACAACAAGTATATATATATATATATATATATATATATATATATATATATATATATACAGAGAGAGAGAGAGAGAGAGAGAGAGAGAGAGAGTTTTCACCATAAACATTTGTAATTGCTTCAAGCTTGTAAGCATGATAAGCTATACTATATAGTATTATGTAGGGTTATTATACTTTTGACTGAACAAATTAAAAAAAGGTTGAGTGACATCCCATTATTGACCATTATACATGAGAAAAATATAGTTTATCTTTAAGAAATTTAAGTGAGAACTGACTCTATAACAATTTTCTTCCTCATATTTCTTGTTAATGATAATTATGTTAAAACATAAAACATATTCTCTTCTCAATATGTTTTGTAGATTTTTACAACTTTGTTGAAAACCACTATAAAACGTTTTGGTTTTGTAAAGAGATTATATTCATATTTCAGATTAAGAAGATGATTGAATACAAATTTGTTCAAATATTTAGTACCTAGTCCAAGTCAATACTATCTGAATGATAGTAGATGGTGGAAGCACTAAACTTGAATGATTCTTGGAAGCCCCTGTACAATATGTAAAAGCTAAGATGACTAGAAAAATGAGAAGAACAAGGATAGTAACCACAAGGATCGGGTCTTTGAAATGGCCCATTTCAGGCCTTTGAAATGATGCATTTCTTGGGTTTTTTTTAACATGGAAGCTTTGTTGCTCGTAATATTGTTGCAAAAAATACAATATTCAAATCACCATAAACCCAAAACGAAACCCATGTTTTGAGCTACAACTTTTACAACAAATTTAGATTCAATGCAATACAAAAATAATGGAAGGGAAAAATGAACATATTGTCCAATCATCAATTTCGATGATTGTCAAAACCGAAGATATATTTTCCGTAATATCCTTGAAATCTACCTAGAAAATCCTTGAAATCTACTCAGAACATCCCTGTAATATGTTCGATATGTCCCTGAAATCTCCCTAGAATGTCTTCGAGATAATGAACAAGTCCAAATTCCCTATGAAGTCTTTAACAATTTGGGTAAGTTTCCTAAAAGTTCCCAACTCCTCAAATTACTAGATTTTTGAGTAACTGTACCGTGCAACATAAGATATCCATCATCACAAGTGCCTTCTACACCTCAAGTCATGAACGTTGTAGACAATGTATAAAGATTAAAATCTTAGATATTCATTAAATCGGAGTTAAGAGACTTTATGAATAAGTTATAGATACATAGCTTTCAAAATCCATAAATTTTATTTGTTTTATTTTTATTAACTATTAAACAAATGTACTTTCGGGGTTTGGTTGGAGTATGGGCTGTTTTTCCCGAATTCGTCTAATTCCATTTCAAATGAAATGATTATTAATGTATTATATCCTGGGCGATAAGGAAACAATGGGCCCCTTTTTGAAAATGTTATGAACCGTGACCGATTCGACAACGCAATCAGAAAAAGTTGATCCGTCTAGACTTGGGTCGTCCTGCCCTCGCTATTTGCTGGTTAGGGTGACGATAACTATTAGCTGGTCAGCCTCACGATAAAGTCATCTCGGACGCGGAAAACCGAATGAGTGAAATTATGAGTCGATGGAAACTGAGACCCCTTGATTATAGAAAAAAAAAACATTTGTGTCTAAAAGCAGTGTGCAACGCCTCACACGCGAATAATGCGTGCTAAAGTGAGAACCCCCGCCCCCCCCTGAATATAGAATGTTTTTTTCCTGTCCAGGTGCAATTTTCCACAAGGCGCAACTGCTAGGCGCAACCCCACCTAACTTGCTCATGAGGTGTATTGCAATATTGTAGATTTATATATAAATATTGGGCAGCATATGCTTGTGAAGGGCAGCATAATAATTTAACTAATTTAACAATACGAAGTGGAGTTGACATAATGAGGTATATAACCATTTAATAATAGTAATTATTAGAGAGTTGAAATCTATGAAGGTTCTGCCTTTAGTTGCAGACATGAGAATGTCATGGGGTAAGTTGCTTTTTTTTTATTATTATTATTATAAGTTGCCCAAATTTCAAAGTAACATTATTTAATCAAATTGTAATTATGAAATTTTTGTAGGTTTTTTTTTCAATTTTAAAAAAATAAAATAAAATAAAAGTGTTGGAATAGTTTAGACATTTAATTTTATTTTTTGGATTTTTTAAGATAATCATCATATGAATTTAACTATGTAATTGTTAGTGAAATTGCAATTTTTCATTAATCAAAATGTATTTTTTAAAGTTTACATCTGAAAACCCCATAATGTAACTCCAAATTATAGATGTGGAAAATATAAATTATGAAAGTAGAATTTCACTTATGTGGATTTCACAACCTCTTTATCGATTCTTTAATGATAAACATTTGTTTTATTCATGTAAAGAAAAAATAAAAATAATTAATTATTATAAATATGTAAACATTAAACCAGATGAATACTGAATTTATTATATAATTTAAAATTGAGATTATATGTTACAAGTTTCTTGTAATATGAATATCTAAAAGTAATTTCTTTTTTTTAAACATGGGAAATCCATAATTCATTAGAGTGATTTGGATTAGGTCTCCAATTCAATTATACACCATTATAACCCAAGAATATATTCAATAATATATAAATAATTTATGATTTAATAAATAACTTATAATTTAACAAAACTTCAGAGGTTCAAAAACACACTCCAAGGTGGTTCCCACTCTTAAAAAGATAAAAAGAAATCCACCTTTAAGGTAAATTGAGGTAGATTCACCATGTGGATGCTATGCCCATGAGAGTATGTTAGAAAATCCTAACTCTAGCACTATTATCTATGATACTATTCCAACATTATCACATGTGAAAAAGCTTAATATGATTCGAAGGGGCTTTCCTTAGAACATGGGAATCTCCGAGGGTAATTTTATAGGTATAGGTTTCCAAATTGTCTCATGTTTAATAAGATTATTAGTTAACCACAATAATTTTCAAAGGTTAAGTACCATCATAAAATATAATTTGTATTCTTCCAAGTGGATCGAGAGCCCCTCCTTCTAGAGTGTTTCTTCCAAAAGAGTTATCTACCAAAGAACCACCACCATGAGCAATGTTGCAACAATGTAAAGTGTTGTTATATGTTAGTGTAAAATGGGGAAGTGGTCCGAAAGGATAATTTCTGCTTGAATTCTAACAAATATATTTTAAGATTTTTTAAAGTGTTATTTTATAATTTAATCAACTTATAAAGTAATTATGTTACAATTTAATCAACTTACAATTTTTTCGAAATAATTATGTTACAATTTAATTAAAACTTAATTAAAAGAAACAATAATTATAAATAATATTAAATAAATTTAAATTATAAAAAAGTAAATAAGAGAGACAATAATATAAAAATTTACAAAATATAACTCTTATATTAATAATCTAGACATGATACATAAATGCTCACTGTCTTCTTCAAGAAACAAACTTCATATGGAGAAAATCTCCTATACAATAATATCACTTAACAAAACATTACATGGTCTACTAGCTTTAAAAATAGTTTTTCTATATAAAAACACTAATCACTTATGGTCCCATCATAAATTAATACTAACCACTTGGTGGGCATTATTTATTAAAGGGGATCATTTTACATTGTCTAACTACCCACTAACTACTTAATGTCTGGGTTCATACACTAATTGACTATCTCCTAATTAATCCAAAGTAGGGAGGTTAGGGTAGCTCCATAATAAGCCCTCCCCTTCCAAAAGTAGCATTGTCATCAAGGATGGCGGTGTGGAAGCCACTGTACAATCATTATTGGTTTCCAAGTTGCATCATATGGATATGTATCCTTTCATTATATTAGGAATTCTAAAATAGTGTGTTAATGAGGTCGGCGCCCTCTTGTGGCTAGTCCTACCTTTCATTGTAATCAAATGGAAGATTCTTCATCAAGTTCCAAAAGGCTAGTTTGAGCTATAAATTTTCCCCTCGTGACCTTCTTCAAATGGGACACATGAAAGACTAGGTCAATTTTGGAGTGGGATCAAAGAGATAATCATTAGGAAACTTGTTCAGTGAATTGGACTTTCTAATAGATTCCATAGAAGTTTAGTGTTAGTTTTTGGGAGCCCTTGTCTTTCAGAGAGTTCTATCTATAGGGATAAAGATGACACCTAATATTCTGTTACAAAACAATTCTCTGAGCAATGTTAAGGCACATGTTGCTTCATTCGATTTTGATCCAAAACCAAATTATGATTATGTATGTGCAGAATTGTGGCTTTGGTTGTAAGTGCATTATCTAGTTCTTAAACCTTGGATGTGATTGGTAAATATGTAGCCACAAAAGAAGGATTTTGGCCATAGAAAAATTGATATGGTGACATTTTGGTAGAACTATGACAAGTTATATTCTACCATCATTTGAAAAGGGGTGGCCATGAAACCTATTAGTATTTTCTTTTGTCTACAAAACAATACAATTAAGTTTCCAAGGATTTTTGGACAACCTTGTTTTGACCCCTATTTGGGAACAATAAGTTGTTCTCATGTTAAATTGTGTTCCATGTAGTTTAAACAACTATGATAACAATTTATTGTAGAGGGTGGTATAATTATTTTACACAATGGAAGTGGGAATTCCTTGTAACTTCGAAGTCTAATATGTGAGGACTCAGGAAACCGTCAAGGGATTCAATGGGTGCAATAAGGAACACAAGTGATCATATTTGAAAAGGTGGGCATCTACCATAATGATGACCAAATGGTTGCTAACTATTAAGAGGTCCACAATAAAATGCAAGGAAAATTAGTAAAAAAAGTGGTTGGGATTGATAGTGGATGTCGTAGGAGTCTTAACTATTTCACCTTTATTTCGTTGATGGACTTTCGATTCATCTATAAAAGTATGGATGTCCTTTTTCACGCCTTCTTGAAATGGAGAAATTAGCTCTTTCATAAGTTTTCTAAAATATTGAGTAACCCATTATAGGGGATAAATGTAACTCTTCTAACACCATTTGTTTTAAAGTAAAACTTTATACTAGAAAAATATGCCATTTATACCACAAGGTATGATGCTACCAAGTATATCCCATAGGGGGCTTGAGGTCATGTTGAAATATTTTGATGAGTGGAACCATGATGTAATTAGCCAACCATTATTTTTTTGTACCCATTCAAGTCATTCTTATACTGGTAATGATAAAGAAAATAGAGATCCTTCATCCTAATATTTCCAAGAAAAAGCATCAACCATCACATTATCCATTCCCTTCTTGGATATGATCTCATAATCATAACCTAATATCTTAGTGACCTCGTTGTGCTACTCTAGTGACAAAATCCTATGTTCCAAAAAATACTTTAAAATATAATGGCCCATCCTTATCTAGAAGCACCTCCCAATAAGATACAAATGGATGTGAATAGTAGATTTTTTTTTTATCTATTGTTGTTGCTTTTTATTTTGAAGTAGTACAACTGGATGTGAATACAACATTCCTACATGGGTATCTGAAAGAAGAAATCTACATGAAGCAACCATAAGCATTTGTAGTGAAGGAAAAGAAAGAACTATCGTGTAAGATAAGGAATTCACTATATGGTCTTAAGAAATCACCTAGGATGTAGTACCAATTGTTTGAAACATACATCCTTGGATTGGTCCTAGTGATAAGTAGGGATAATCACTATGTATATTCCAAACAAGATAGTAATCACTTCATTTATGTAGTGTTGTATTCCGATGACATGTTTCCAGTAGGAAACAACATGGATGTTATCAAGGAGGTAAAATCACAAATATCCTCCAAAGTTGACATGAAGGATCTCAGTTCTTATAACTTCATTATGAGAATGGATATTAAAATAAATCGTGCAAATAGGAAACTCTGGTTGAATCAGAGAAAACATTTCAAGGCAATATTGTAGAGGTTTAATATGAAAGGGTGTAAACCAGTCAAGCTTCCTATTCTAAATTTATCTGCAGAACAGTGTCCTAAGGCACATGAAGAGGAAGAGGACATGTCCCATGTTCTGTATACTAGTGTGGTTGGGAGTTTGATGTATGCAATGATGTGTATTATACCAAACATTACAAATGCATTGGGAGTGAGAAGGTATATGTCAAAATCAAAGAAGGATCATTGGAAAATAATAAAGAGGGTTTTCAGGTATTAGTGTGGCACTACTCATTATGGATTGTGCTACAAAGGAAGACTAGGATTGGATAGAGTTTTGGACATACATGGGTTTGTTGATGCAAACTGGGCTGGAGACCTAGATCGCAAAAGATATACAAGTGGGGTATGTGTTTAACCTATTTAGAGGAGCAATCAGTTGGATGAGAGAAATATAGGTTGAAGGGGCACTCTCAACTACATAAGATAAATACATGGAAAATATTATGTTCACATATTGGGCTGGTACAACAAGTGGTAATATTATATTGTGAAAGTTAGAGTCCAATATTCCTAGAAAAGAACCCATCTTATCACTCAAAGACAAAACATATTGATGTTTAGTATCACTTTGTGAGAGACATGGTTGAAGAAAAGGTGTTATTAGAGAAGGTTGACACTTTGAAGAATGTTGCAAACTCATTGAAAAAGTCTGTGGGCACTGAGAAGTTCTCCTAGTGTAGAGAAAAAATGGGAATTTCTTCCCTGGATTGTTGACTATGTAATCCTGTGACCCCCTATATGAAAATAAAACAACAAGTGGGATAATGTTGGTCATGTATTATATTCTTCAATGCATGTTTGTGTGGGGTTGCATCGAATTTGATGATCCCACCATTCAATGGTGTATGTGTTTTTCGAGAAGTTCCCAAGGGGGCCACAATTCTCCCCCCCCCAACCCCCACTTAGGAGAAACCTTTAGCTTCAGGTTCTAGCCAAGAGCCAACAAGGTTTGGGGCATCGCTCCAAAATTATTTTTGGATGGTTTTCGCTATTGTTAGCAGTTTTCTAAATTAGTCCATGATTAATGGATTAGAGTTTTGGTAGATGCAGAATACCTAAAATATTTTATATATTGTATTGTGAATGGTGAAATTTATACAATGAAGAGTTGAAAAGTGTGAAACCAAGAAAGGCTAGTTTTGTCCTGGTCAATGGTTTTCAGCATAAATCTCTATGTAATGTGTGTATGAGCCATTGATTCGTTTATGTTTTTCTTAAGAATTTGTATGCATTGTTTTACTTCACAGGTTGAAAAATTACATTAAATAAGAGTATTATTTAATATCTTAAGAATGAACATGCTATGTCATAGATTCACTTAGTGTATCCCCCATGTATGAGGCAAACATTGTATGTGCACACAAACACACACACATTTGAATTCCCCCCTGGGTAAAATCATGAATATGGGTAACACTTTCATGACAATCGGGTCTCCAAAATTTCTAGCGGCAATTTTTCGGCTGAACAAATGTTAGTTTCGGCCGAAATATTTTTCGGCCGAAAATTTTCACGTCAAATTTAACGGTGCCATCAAAATTCGTGTATAATGTTTTTTGAATGAATTATTTTTCCTTGGTAAGAATATTTCAGCTGAAACGTTTATTTTTAACGGATTCCGTTAAAAACTAGGTTTCGGCCGAAAGAATATTTCGGCCGAAAACGTGAAAATGGGACCGTTTGCAGGAAACTGCAAATTCTCTCCATCTTACTTCATCTTTGGAGGTAGCAGACTCCTACAAATACTCAGAATTTAGTTTGAGAATTGATACCAACATTTTTAAAATTGAATCTACTTTCATTGGGTATAATTTGTTTTCATTTTCATTGTTTTTATCTAATTTTATTTAATTTTATAAAAAAATCACTACATAATATTTTTAGGTGAGATTATGATTCAGTGAAATGAAAAAACCGTATCTCTAAAAATACACAATGGAAAATTATGGAAAAATTATATTCATAATTGTTAAAATGTTCTCATCAAAAGGGTATTTTTAGATTTTATTTTTAAGTAAAAATTAAGATAGATACATGTTGTAGAAAAACACGTGTTTAAAATATGCAACGTTTTCAACTTGGTCAACTTAAAAAAATTATAGAAATTATAATATTCATCCATTAGATTCAAAATTATAGTTATAATAAAATAGAGTCTCTCTAGATTGTTGCTGTATATTTCATTTCTTAAAAACATAATTTTAATAACAGATACATTGTTGTGGAAAACAATAACTCATTATCATTCATTTTATATTTAACGAGCATACTGTTAAACAATTGTCAAATTGACATATCAAATCTTGATAAAAAAAAATAAAAAAATAGTCATTGGAAAGATAACAAAATTATTTACAAGTTTTGTTTTTACTGTAAAGTGAAATTCTAAATAAAAAAAATACTTTTGTATGCCAGAAGTTGAAGAACTTGTGAAAATACATTTTTCTTTGTCATAAAACAAGCAAAAGTGTTACCCAGCTTCATGATTTTACCCCCCTGCCTCCCCAAAATATTTGAATATAGGGTAGCCAAACTATTAGCCACTGTCATAGTTCGTAACCTCAATGGACTCAACTAGATTTGAACATTTGATATATGACCTCCCTATCGAAAAGATGAACCTAATGGATTATTCAACTGGTTGAGTCGAATCTTGGGGAATTGTGTGTGTGTGTGTGTGTGTGTGTGTGTGCACGCATGTGCATGTGTGTGTGTGTGTGTGTGTGTGTGTGCACGCATGTGCATGTGTGTGTGTGTGTGTGTGTGTGTGTGTGTGTGTGTGTGTGTGTGTGTGCACGCATGTGCATGTGTGTGTGTGTGTGTGTGCACGCATGTGAATGTGTGTGTGTGTGCACATGTGCATGTGTGTGTGTGTGTACATGCACAAACATGCACATGTGTGTGTGTGTGTGCACGTGCGTGCACGTGAACGTGCATTCGCACACATATACGAAATTTCAAAGGGTTGGTTCTCATGGTTTTACTTACCATGTCAAAGTTGTGTCAAGAAAGGGAGTCACAAGGTTGAATCCACATGTCTCCCTTGGGATTAGGCATATGTTGTCCACAGATAGTATTTTCACTAGGTATTGTTATCACTCAGTTTGTATTCTAGGTTATAGGCTAGAGGATAAGGGTCAAACTGGCGTAACAGGGACCTACCCCACCCAATGTCACCACAATGGGGAGGTCCTTTCTATTTAGGGTGGCTAAGCCCAAGGGATATGTCCCTGGCAATCTCGGGTTTGAAAGGAAAAGGCTCAAGGGATTAAGGCTAGTTTCCCCTTCACAGATTACCGCGAAGAAGATATTCAAATGAAGAATAACCACAAGGAAGGCACCTTCTTGTGAGATAAGGCAACAATAAAACTAATACTCGCAATAATGGTTAGTGCTTCATAGACCGATGACTATCTTAGTTTTAATGTATATGAGCATTATATAGCAGTAAATATTGACGAAGTCAATGTTTGCAATAATAACAATGGCATATAATATTACTTGTCAATGAACACCGGAATAATATAGCATCTAATGAAAATAATCAATCTTTGAATAATCGATGCATTAAATATCATTAATTGCTCATATATAACAGAGTGTTGCGTCAATATCCTAAGGATGACGTCAACTTTTATTAGGGTTAGTATGATAAGCAATATAATAGACAAAGAAGGTCAACGTTTTGTTATTTAGCCATTGAAAAATACCAATACATCAATGTCTATCACGAGATGACCAAGCCAACCATATTTCCTATTAACAATAGCTCAAATTAGGCATGACGTCATCACTTATTACAGGGTTAGAAGGTTGGTTGCGTCTAGTATGATGTCAGCCCTGGTTAGTACGCTAGGGTTAGTTAGGGTTTCAAAGTTTGAAAGTTTAAAGGATGAATAAGCTCAACGTTGGAGAGAAAAACCAGTGCCTTAGGGTATTATGGAGTCAAAAGTAAGGGCAATATCTCAGGAGGATCAAAATCTAAAGACTAGAAAGTTAGGTTCTATGGTGTTGTAATGGTAGGGCCCTAGAATCAAAACCCTAAGGGAAGGAGGCTCATTCTGGTGTTGCTTAAGCAAGGCCTCATGCTCCTTCTTCTTTCTTTAAATATTCTTGGCAAAACAGCTAGCTTTAAAACACAAGTCTAAGGGAGAAAAGTGTTGCGGGAGCAAGGCTCTTCAAACCCTAGAAGGTTAAAACCCTAGGTGTAGAATCAACTAGGCCTAGGATGTCTCCTCTCTTCAACTTATATTTAAATGCTAACTCAGAAAAAGGATGATTAGTGTAGCAACGACTAGGCTATATCTTCTTTAATCAATGGCTAAAACAAGTTTCTCTATCATGGGAACATATAGCAAGGACCTACTTGTGTGCTTGCTACCTAGGGTTTCAAGATTAAGCAATATAATAGAAATGTAATAGCAAATGTAAGAGATTAAACCTACAACCATTCATTCAATAAGTTTTGCATGAAAAATACACTTACAAATCATGAAGAATGCTCATCAAACCCTAGTTGTAAACCTTGCAATGAGAGAAACACCATAAAAATTCCAAGAAGAATCCTCCACAAGAGTTGTGCCTCACTTCCAAGAGCAAAAATACCAAGACAAAGACTAAAATTTGATCTCTTACAAGAGAGTGAGTTATGTTAGGTTTAAAATGAGGCCAAACGTCCTCTATTTATACCAATCCATGACCTTCTAATTGAAATTTAGGTCATTAAAACAGTCGACAAGGCTGACTTTAAAATTTACTCTGTTTTTACATTAATTGCCAGAAAAATGTCATAAAATGAGCTAAAAGAGGAATGTCAAGCCCTTCTGAGGGAGACGTTGGCCCTTTCTGGCACGTGCCACATGACCTCAGCACACTTCCACATGCTCCAGACAACGTCCAGCTCTTTCAAGTGACGTCATGTCCATCAAAGTCAAATGTTCCATCTTTGATGGGTGATTCCCCCTAGGCCAGACTCTGCCAAAGTGTTCTGGGTGGAAAGTCCTTCTTTCTTCTCAGGCAATGGCTCATCACAACGTTGTCCTGTCTCTTCCATCCCAGCAACCATCTGATGGGCTCTTCAGCCCCATGGAGGTCTGAGCTAATCATATCCCCATGTGTACCAGTCCACTGGCACCTGTCCATCGGGTATGATCCTGGACATAAAAAACTATGCCCTCTATGGGCTCATTAGTCCTCAAGATCATAACAATGTCAATCATATTTCATCATTAAATTTATCAAATACATGCATAAAATCTCTAGCACATCATCTAAGAGCTGAAAGACATTACACTGATCTACTATACAAGGTTGAAGAAACAAACAAAATAACCTATTGGGCCAGTATCCATAATAAAAGGAAAGTTTCCATAGAGGATCATTCAAGCCATGTAGATGAAGTGATATGGTTTAGGGATGTCCAGTAATAGTAAGACCAGGGGTAGGTGTTGTCTGTGGGTGCCTTTGTAGGAGGTGAGTTGTACCCGTCATGGATGCACTTTTTCCGAGCCCCTTTATTGCCTTTATTTTTTATTTATTGTTTTTTCTTTCTTTATTTTTTTACTTCAAGGTCTAACCAGAGGACATTGCCTTGGCGTGGTGACCAGAGCTGACAGTGTTACCCTCTGGTATTTTCACAGAAATGATAAGGTTGGCTCGTGATGAGACCCCCTTTCCCTTGGCCATGCAACCAAAGGTCATTGCCCTGGCGTGGTGACCAGATAATGGCAATGTCATACTGCTAGATACCTATGAACACAATGGGTCGGCTCGTGATGAGACCTCCCATGCTCTTGGTTAGGTCTTGTTTTATTATTTTTCTTAGGGTCCCTTTTGTTTCTTATCGAGAGGCCTTTTATTGCCTTCTCGGGGATCCCTGGGCGAAGCATCTCTAGNTGGGCCTTTAGCCCCTTCTTCCCACAGGACAAAGTGTAACCCTCAAAAGGTCATCCTAATGGCTGGACTAGGGGAATGGGATGGATGTATGGGAGATAAGATGTAAAATGATAGAATGATGGGAGCGAACAATGGCTCTGCAAATCCCCCCTGGTGGCTAACCAAAACCCATGAATACAAGCTTGCTAGGTCACTCTGTTAATACCCCCAACAATGGTCAAGTGGATTAGTGTAAGATCCAAGAAGTTATCAGAAATGTAAGGAACCTGATGCATATATAAGAAGGTTATAACGACCAAACATGACACATAGCATGATACCTTGGACCAATTACCTCATGGAGCAAGAGTCTTCCCTGATGCAAGTCCAATCCAATGGTGATGGAAGATGTTGTTGTTGACAGGACAAGTATGGCGAGGAAGAAGAAGGATGGGCCCTCCAGGTCCATGCTCAAGCCAATCCTTCTCTCCGTACTCCATGTCTATGACCTGTGGGCCTCGAGACATGATCTCCTAGTTATCCCTATAGATCGAGGATAACATATGGCTCCAACTTAGGGACACGTGCTCACCGTAGAGCACATGAGAACCACAACATCTCTGGCATAAACCTGCAGACTTGCTCACACTTGACATGAAAGCATCAACGACAAAAGGTGGGGTGGTATTTCCACCCCGCAAAATAATACATGTATATATATGAGATAAAACAATCAAGATGCATATAAGGAAACAAACAATAAATGCAGATGGTATAATACATGGAAATTCCTACCTACTCATACTTACCTGTTCAGTCATGTCCCACCACCTTGGTGGGGTTTGAGGAGATGCTCGTTGATGGGCACTATGCACCTTCTTCCCTCCAGTGTAGACAGGTAATAGGAGTCATTAACTGACTTCCTTCCGACCTTTAAAGGGCCAAGATAGAAACGATTGTTTTCTTTGATATTAGTAGGCTTCCCTTTATTGGCATCCCACATCCAAAACATGTCTCCCTCCTTGTACTCTTTGACTCTGAAATTGGTCGTTCCTTGAATAACCCTGGTGTATTGTGTAGAGGGAGGTGGGTGGGATTCTGGTACAAAGATTTCCTATTGTGAAGGATGGATTTGTATATCATTTTCCACCTTCTTTAGTAGTTTCACAGTCTCTGACTCGTGAGCTTTGAGATCGTCAATGATTCGTTGGTATTCTTCTTTCGTGGGCCATTCAATCTGACTCAAATTTTCCTCTTTTACAAAAGGTGTATCTTCTGGAGAACATTTATGAGGAGTCGGCCCGATTTTGTCACATGCTTTGTCATCTTTGATGGAATCACTGGACTTTTTCTCATAGGTTGTAGTTACAGGTGTATTCTAGATACAACCAATAGTTCCATCCTTCAATAGCCCATCTGATCCTTGGAAAAAGTTGTCAAATCGCTCTCTGATACATGGTACCTTGATGACTTCTCTCAAAGGGATGGTCACAAGCATCTTGGATAATGCCCCTTCAAGATCAAAATTCATATTAACTCTTTCAGCATTGGATGTTTTAGGAAATATCACATCCACAGGTGGGTTTTTTATTTGGTCAGTGGAAGGTTGGTCCAATTTCTTTCTTCTATACACCTGGAGCTCTTGTTTATTTAGCTTCTCTTTTGATTCCTAGTCTAGTTTGTTTATCACCACCATCCTGGATGACCTGGTTTCTTCTTTGATGGCCTCTTGATGCTCTTCAATAGTGATATTTATTTGAGAGCCTTCTATGAAGTAATCTATATTGTTTACCTATTGATGGCCACCACTATTGCAAGGGCATTCATGTTCCCAATGTGCTTCACTGCATTGAAAACACCAAGGGTTTTCATCCATAATGATGGTGCTTGGAACTTTATGTCTTTGAAAACGTCTTTGTGCCACTCAATGAAATTACTTTTTCTTTGTATTGGATAGCCATCTTCGTCTGAATCTTCCAAGGTGTCAGAGGCATCATCAGGAAAATCACCCCAATCTGTGTCTTCTCATGTCAAAGGAAAAGTGGGAAAATCTTGAAACAAGTATGGATCCATTGAAAAGGGTGTTTGTTCATCCTTCCCAGAATGACCAGTATGTAATAGTGTGGCAATCCCCTTAAAAGGCAATTGGTCATATGAATCCTATTTTTTTAGAAAAGAAATTTCCAACATTTCACGAATCCTTTTAACCCTTTGCAGGATACAAGACATACTAATGCTTGGATCAGTTTCCTCAGGCTTATCGGCTTCACTCATATCTTGATCTTCCAACATCAGTGTGTCCAAGACAAACAAGGCATCTTCAAAGTTATGTTTTTTCTGAGTGGTGATGCCCAAATCCTCGGATGGATTATGTTGTATTGAGGCATTCAGAACATTGTTTGTTTTTGAGAAAACTGTGCTCCATTTCCTTTTAGGAGGCATGAGTCTTACTTCAAGAATTTCTAGGGGCTTAGGTTCAGCTTCAGGGACATCCTCATTACTAGATTCCTTTGGGTCATTATTGTGTGAGAGATTGTCTTGATTGATGTAGTCTTCAAACTCAAGTTTATGCTCAATTCTGCTAGCAAGGTATTGTGCTTCTTCTAGAGTTGAGGGTGACCGATATTTGAGAGTAAACTGCAAAACCCCTTCCAATGAGTTCAAGTAGTGTTGGACGGCAACTTCTTCTGAGAAACTAGGCTTGAACTTCTTGAGTAAAAGGTTGAACCTATCATTGAACTCCCTAATGCCCTCACTAGAGGCTTTGCAAATATTAGTGTATTGAGAGTAAAGGGAATCCATGCTTTCTTTTTCACACCAATATTTCTGGAAGGCTTGTTCAAGGTCTTCAGGGCTTTTGATGCTTCCTTTCGGGAGTTTTTTAATGCACTTTCTGGCACTTCCGATGAGTGAGCTCACAAAGAGCCTTAAGAAAACATCGGGGTGTTCTTGTCCGGATTGGTGAAACTGGAAAGCATCACAGAAGTCGGTCCAATGAGAGTTGCCATAGGATCCATCCTCCCCTGAGAACTTAGGTATCCATAACTCGACCTTCTTGGGTAGATCATGCAACCCCCCTTGGGTGTTAGGTAAGCTTAAAGGACTAAAGAGTTCTTTGTGACACCATTTGGGAGAACTTACAGGGGTGACAGGATTTGTGGAGGTCATAGTAGTAAATGTAGGTATATACTGACGTCCACTACGAGTTGTCATTAGCTATTTGTGGAGTCGCCAGATGATTTGCTTGAAATCATCAAATAAAAGGTTAAACACCCTAGTGGAGTCGCCAGGTAAGCTTGCAAAATAAGGCTATGAGGCAAGGCTTACCGAAAAGGTTTGTCGTCTGAGGAGAATTGACTCAGCGTTCCCCAGCAACGACGCCAAAATGTTATCGTTCAGTTTGTATCCTAGGTTATAGGCTAGAGGATAAGGGTCAAACTGGCATAACAGGGACCTACCCCACCCAATGTCACCACAATGGGGAGGTCCTTTCTATTTAGGGTGGCTAAGCCCAAGGGAGACGTCCCTGGCAATCTGGCGTTTGAAAGGAAAAGGCTCAAGGGATTAAGGCTAGTTTTCCCTTCACAGATTACCGCCAAGAAGATATTCAAATGAAGAATAACCATAGGGAAGGCACCTGCTTGCGAGACAAGGCAACAATAAAACTAATACATGCAATAATGGTTAGTGCTTCATAGACCAATGACTATCTTAGTTTTAATGTATATGAGCATTATATAGAAGTAAATATTGACGAAGTCAATGTTTGCAATAATAACAATGACATATAATATTACTTGTCAATGAACACTGGAATAATATAGCATCTAATGAAAATAATCAATCTTTGAATTAATCAATGCATTAAATATCATTGATTTCTCATATATAACAAAGTGTTGCGTCAATATCTTAAGAATGATGTCAGCTTTTATTAGGGTTAGTATGATAAGCAATATAATAGACAAAGAAGGTCAACGTTTTGTTATTTAGCCAATGAAAACTACCAATACATCAATGTCTATCATGGGATGACCAAGCCAACAGTATTTCCTATCAACAATAGCTCAAATTAGGCATGACGTCATCACTTATTGCAGGGTTAGAAGGCTGGCTACGTCTAGTATGACATCAACCCTGGTTAGTACGCTAGGGTTAGTTAGGGTTTCAAAGTTTGAAAGTTTAAAAGATGAATAAGCTCAACGTTGGAGAGAAAAACTAGTGCCTTAGGGTATTATGGAGTCAAAAGTAAGGGCAATATCTCAAGAGGATCAAAATCTAAAGACTAGAGAGTTAGGCTCTATGGTGATGCAATGGCAGGGCCCTAGAATCAAAACCCTAAGGGAAGGAGGCTCATTCTGGTGTTGCTTAAGCAAGGCCTCATGCTCCTTCCTCTTTATTTAAATATTCTTGGCAAAACAACTAGCTTTAAAACACAAGTCTAAGGGAGAAAAGTGTTGCGAGAGAAAGCCTCTTCAAACCTTAGAAGGTTAAAACCCTAGGTGTAGAATCAACTAGGACTAGGACGTCTCCTCTCTTCAGCTTATATTTAAATGCTAACTAAGAAAAATGATGATTAGTGTAGCAACGACTAGGCTATGTCTTCTTTAATCAATGGCTAAAACAAGTTTCTCTATCATGAGGACATATAGCAAGGACCTACTTGTGTGCTTGCTACCTACGGTTTCAAGATTAGGCAATATAATAGCAATGTAATAGCAAATGTAAGAGATTAAACCTACAACCATTCATTCAAGAAGTTTTGCATGAAAATACACTTACAAATCATGAAGAATGCTCATCAAACCCTAGTTGTAAACCTTCCAATGAGAGAAACACCATAAAAATGCCAAGAAGAATCCTCCACAAGAGTTGCGCCTCACTTCCAAGAGAAAAAATACCAAGAAAAATACTAAAAGTAGATCTCTCACAAGAGAGTGAGTTATGTTATGTTTAAAATGAGGCCAAACGTCCTCTATTTATACCAATCCATGACCTTCTAATTAAAATTTAGCTCATTAAAACAACAGACAAGGCTGACTTTAAAATTTACACTGTTTTTACATTAATTGCTAGAAAAATGTCATAAAATGAGCTAAAAGAGGGACATCAAGCCCTCCTGAGGGAGACGTTGGCCCTTTTTGGGCAAGCACAACATCCAGAAAACCAAACGGTGGCCCCTTCAGGGCACGTGCCACATGACCTCAACACACTGCCACATGCTCTAGACAACGTCCATCTCTCTCAAGTCACGTTATGTCCATCAAAGTCAAACGTTCCATCTGCAGTGGGTGATTCCCCCTAGGCTAGGCTCTGCCAAAGTGTCCTGGGTGGAAATTCCTTCTTTCTTCTCGTGCAATGGCTCATCACAATGTTGTCCTGTCTCTGCCATCCCAACAACCATCTGATGGGCTCTTCAGCCCCATGGAGGTCCAAGCTAATCATATCCCCATGTGTACCAGTCCACTGGCACCTGTCCATCGGGTATGGTCCTGCACATCAAAAACTACACCCTCTATGGGCTCATCAGTCCTCAGGATCATAGCAATGTAAATCATATTTCATCATTAAATTTATCAAATACATGCATAAAATCCCTAGAACATCATCTAAGATCTCAAAGACATAACAATGATCTACTATACAAGGTTGAAGAAACAAACAAAATAACCTATTGGGCTAGTATCCATAAGAAAAGGAAAGTTTCCACAGAGGATCATTCAAGCCATGTACATGAAGTGATATGGTATAGGGATTTCCAATCATAGTAAGACCAGGGGTAGGTGTTGTCTGTGGGTGCTTTTGTAGGAGGTGAGATGTACCCATCATGGATGCACTTTTTCCAAGCCCCTTTATTGCCTTTATNAATGATAAGGTTGGTTCGTGATGAGACCCCCTTTCCCTTGTCCATGCAACCAAAGGTCATTGCCCTGGCGTGGTGACCAGATAATGACAATGTCATACTACTAGATACCTATGAACATAATGGCTCAGCTCGTGATGAGACCTCCCATCCTCTTGGTTAGGTCTTGTTTTATTATTTTTCTTAGGGTCCCTTTTGTTTCTTATCGAGAGGCATTTTATTGCCTTCTTGGGATCCTTGGGCGAAGCATCTCTAGGTTTTATTTCCTATGGCTTTTATCTTTTACCAGCTTCTTTTACCCCTTGGGCCTTTAGCCCCTTCTTCCCACAAGACAAAGTGTAACCCTCAAAAGGTCATCCTAATGGTTGGACTAGGGGAATGGGATGGATGTATGGGAGATAAGATGTAAAATGATAGAATGGCTAGAGCGGACGATGGCTCTGTAAATCCCCCCTGTTGGCTAACCAAAACCCATGAATACAAGCTTGCTAGGTCACTCTGTTAATGCCCCCAACAATGGTCAAGTGGATTAGTGTAAGATCCAAGCAGTTATTAGAAATGTAAGGAACCTGATGCATATATAAGAAGGTTATAATGATCAAACATAACACATACCATGATACCTTGGGCCAATTACCTCATGGAGCAAGAGTCTTCTCTGATGCAAGTCCAAGCTGATGGTGATGGAAGCTGCTGCTGCGGATAGGACAAGTCTGGTGAAGAAGAAGAAGGATGGGCCCTCCAGGGCCATGCTGAAGTCAATCCTGCTCTCCATACTCCATGTCTATGACCTGTGGGCCTCGAGACATGATCTCCTAGTTATCCCTATATATCGGGGATAACAGGTACCTATCACAAAATGTAAGAATGTTCCTAGATGGTTTATTTGTTGCAATGGTCATTGGAAATCTCTCTCTCTCTCTCTCTCTCTCTCTCTCTCTCTCTCTCACACACACACACACGTGTGTGTGTGTTGCGGGGTGTGAGGAGGGGTGTTTGTGTGTGAACATAAGGGTTTAGTTTATGAGAACATATTTATTAGAAACACCATCTACAAATATGGATAAACAATATTTGCCAATTCAGTTAAAGATCGACATGTTTTTTACATAAATTAAATTAATAATATTTGTCAAAAGTTTACAAATTTTAATTGTAGATTATATAGTTTTTATTTAATATCTTCCTAGATGTCTATATGTATGATTTTTCACAAAAATACTATACAAAAATAAAATATTTGAATCCTTAAAAAATACCATGTTTGTCATGTGAAAAAGAAACTTTTAAAATTTTGATAACTAAAATTTTCTTAAGTCATTTTTAAAAGTATTAGTTATTAATAATTTTAAAAATTTAAATAATTTTTTTTTTTTAAATATTAAGATGAAAATGTTAAAATACTAGTTTGAGAAAAAAAATGTTATCAAATTGTTCTCTCAATTATAATAATTTTAAGTTAAATTATTACATTGTAAAAAATCTTTTGTTAATTTTTTTAAATGTAAATAATTTTTTTAAGAATAAACATAATAATTTATAACTTTATATTATATTCTATTACTTTTATTATTATTTTATTTATAATTTTTCCTACAAATTTATAATTATATATATTTATTAATTTTAAGAATACAACATATGTTGTTGCTGTATATATGTTGTATGTATTACATACAACATATTAAAATATAACGGCATGTGAGATTTTTAATTTAAAGATTTCTAACACTTTGACATTAAAAAAAATGGTTACATCATTTTATTCATAAAGTTACAAAATTTATCAACATAATCAAAATTACAGTAATTTAATAATATGGTAATTAAAAATATTTTTAATTTACAATCTATCTACATTTCTTTGTACCATTTCTGTGTATAATGGAATGGTGGATAGGAAATTGTAAAAAAATATTCATATATCTAACTTTCCCAAATGGTTCATTACAAGAGAGGCTTTCTATATTGACATAAATCTTATACTGTAATATATTTTATTTATTAGGTTGTGAGGCTCATGCTAAACATGGTGATAGGTAATTTTTTAAAATTAGATACAGAGAATGAGGTAGTATAATACTTCGAGAATAAGAATTAGATTGAACCTCATTACCTAATAAATAAAATATATTACAATGTTAATAAATAAAATATATTACAATGTTTCTAGCTTCTATTATAATGCACCATTGAGGAAAGTGCCCTAATCAAGTTACATGTATTAATCAACGTGATATCTTTATATGAGAGACGTGGGTAGTTTTTTACAATTTCTCAACCACGATTCCATTCTACACATAGACTATGGCAATGGAATGATGGTTAAGCATATGTGGCAATTGGATGATGGTTAAGATGTGACCTATAATGATTTGATTGGTGTAAATGAACTATTAGGAAGAAATGAGTTCATTGTTTTAGAAGATGTTTTTTTCCATTATTGGGTCTCGCCCAAGTTTGAAACTAGGTTTATTAGGCTTTAGCTAAACTTAGATTTATAACTCTGGATTTTCTCAAAACCAAATTTATAACTTTGGATTTTCTCAATGACAATTGACAAATCTACAAATTTTTCTAATTAAAAAGAAATACTAAAAACGATTAATAATTATTAATTAAAATTAATTTTTATTAACTTATTATTAAACTGCAATAAATTTTATTATATTATAAATTTTGTAGCTTTACACATAAAATTATGTAACAAGCTGTTAAATATATAAGTGTTTGAAGTTTATTATAGTAATTATTAAAATTATAACCACCAATCTACAAATTCTTCTAATTAAAAAGAAATACTAAAAACGATTAATAATTATTAATTAAAAATAATTTTTATTAACTTATTATTAAACTGCCATAAATTTTATTATATTATAAATTTTGTAGCTTTACCCATAAAATTATGTAACAAGCTGTTAAATATATAAGTTTGAAGTTTATTGTCGTAATTATTAAAATTATTACAACATCTAATTATAAAGTTGTAAAAAAATCATCAATAAAATAATAATAATAATTCATTTTATGATATAAATTTATAAATTTTTTATATCTCTATAATAATAAAAATTGTATTTTATAATATAAATTTATAAAATTAGTATATATATATATATATATATATTTGGTTATGAGACTTATTCATTGTAATAATTTTTTTTTATAAAGTGATAATATTTTACATTTATTTATTTATATATTTATTTCTTTAAAATTAATAATAATAATAATAATAATTTCTCGAATGGAGTGATATCTAATGTAAATGAAAGATGATTTAGCGATGGGAGGTCGCAACACCTTGCAGCAGGGGTTGCAAGCCAGTTGTGGGACCATGGGAAGATCTTTGCATCAAGATTGGGATATCAATGTTTTTCGGTACCTTCACCACTACATCCTTCGTTGGAGACCATTGTACAACAAGGTTGAAGTAATGGCTCTTAAATCGTGGTATGCTGATTTGATGGTGACATTAACGACCCTTCTTCTGTCGTGTCCAAGAGACATGACTGCAGAGCGACTCCTGGACTCCATTAAATATGCAC
>ML828818.1:163477-179724 GCA_009831015.1 Picea engelmannii
GGAATAGACATCAGGTTGTTTCAGTTTGGGAGGAAAAGTCTACTACAGGATTCACCATGTCATTCCAGAGGGGATGTTCCAAACGTGGAAAGGAAAACCATATTCCTTCTAGGTGTATTTCCATTGGTACCGACAACAGAAGCTCTGGAAGCAAGTGACACAAGTTTGAGAATTCTCCGTAGGGCTTGACCTCCACTTGTCGGCATGACAATGGCCATACTTCCATCGGGTGAGGATTTAAGATTGAACGGTTCGACCATCATGCTAATTCTTTGGGGTTTTCTCCACTAAGCTTCTCGGGTTCATACTCTCCATCTAGCGCTTCATAAGCCCCTCCAGCGGGGACATCAAGCCATGACCCAAGGGAATTCTATTCCATCTCTCCATGTTCCTCATCCAACGGGAACACTCAGTGAATTCATGATACTTTGGGAATCCTCCAACAATTGATCTTTTAGCTTCGTAGCAAGGTGGTCGACCTAAAATTTCGACTAGAGAAAATGAACCTTGGAATCTCCATGATCAAGATTATTTTCGGCACGAAATGAGAGTGGAGATATAATAAATAAATAGACAGAGATACCTCAGATATCCAATAATATAACATAAATGTGTCAGAGATGCAACCATAAACATAGAGATATTGTAATACACAATTTTATATTAATGAGCGAAAATGTACAAAGGCTATAAAAATACAGAGTGAAAGACTCGCTAGAATGGTGGCAGCTTATCTATGAGAAGAGATGTGTCTGCTACTCGCATTCGCAAGAAGATGATTTTACAATGAGGCTCCAAAGGCCTTTTTATCATATTATAAAATCCAAAACCCTAGCCTCGAAAGATGAAAAGCCAACAATTTTGTAGACCCTGTTTTAGGTAGTTTGGTGTATCAACTTCTCGGGGGCGTAACTTTGGCATACGATCTCCTTTTGGGGCGCATGATAGCTCGTTTGAAAGGTATCATTGAGGAGATTAATTTTGGGGGCTCAATCAAAGCCTTCAACTATCATTGAGAATACCAATCCCGAAAAACATTCATTTAGGCCCTCAAAATGACCTTGCAAGTTAAACACTGCTTAAAATAGTAAATTACCAAAATTGTCAGAAAATTGTTTTGAGTAAGTTGGAAAAGGTGTGTGGCCACCGATATCCACCTAGATCAATTCTCCCTCCTTAGGAAGCAATGGTATCCATTGCATTGAGTGGACGGGGGAGAGGGAAAAGCGTTTGTTGAATATGCATCTTGATGAGATGCTTGCCTTGTTAGAGAAGTTGCGATGCTTAGTGTGTTGAAGGTTTTCACGAACCTATGGATGGAAGGGTTGGAAATTTTTAACTAGTATAGCTACATGATATGCATGTGTGCAAAATGAATCTTTACACTTTGTTGCAATCTTGTCGACCTGCTTCTATTCGATAGAGGGTGCTTGGACTAAAGCTGCAGTGGTGTTCTTTTGTTCATGCTTTGAACAGACTGTGAAGAAACTAAATTTTGTAGTATGAGATACTAACTTTCAACACTATTTAGGTGGGACAATATAGTCATAATTACCTCTGGTATCCTGTACATATGACCCGCTAGAGTAACAATGACACTGCGGAGTCAAGACTCATAAATAACATCGCGCTTCCACATATATGGCTAGCCCAAGAGAACATCATAGACATCCAGGGGGGAAATATCACATACTACCTTGTCCTTGAAGTGTTGGATTCCATATGACAATCAACACTATTCGCTGACACAAAGATCTTGTCCCTGGCGAAGCCACCCGATGTTGTATGGATGCGGGTGTGGTGTTGTCAACAATCCCAACTGTTTGACGGCCTCTGTTGAGATGAGGTTCTTTTGAATTCCTCTATCAACAATAAAATGCAGCGGGGTCCCCTTCACCCATATCTGTGAATGAAAAAGGTGCTCCCCCTCTTCAGAATCTGTTGGTTCTTCTAGTTGAATTGCTACAGTCATGACAATAGCAATGGGGTATGCGTCGATGATCTATCTTCTATCAGTATTTTCAGAATCAAATTATGAATCAGGGTTTGGCTCCTTGTCTTTTATCTCGGTCACCAATGACTATTTTGAGCGACATTCATCGATGTTGTACCAAGGGATTTTGTCGAAATCACACCATTTTCCAGTGTCCTTCTTTGTCTTTTTATGAACCTTCTTTTCCTGTGGTTTGGATTGGTTTTCAAGATACTATTTGTTAGGGTCGTCTTTATCATACTTTTGTTGTTGTAGATTTGGAGAACCAAAATATTGCTTGTTTTGGTGCTTAAATTTATGCTCAATTTTAATAGCATATCGATAAGTAGTACGGAGTGATGAGATGTCTAGAAAATCCATTTGAGTTTGGATGTATCTGTGTAGAGCCCCATGGTATTTCAGAACCAAATGTTGCTCAGAGTCTTTGATACCCAGATTGGTGCGCAAGGTATGGAAGGTATTGGTGAACTCTGACACTGCTTGGCCCCTCTCTTGTTGTAGTGTGGTCCATCTCATGTATTGGTCATCATAGTTTCCAGTAGGGCAATACTGTTCCTTTACTGTATCCACAAAAAAATCCGAAGTGGGCTCGGCCCCATATATTCCAGACTCCTCTGTGGAACTTTTCTCCTAGTAAGTTTCCCACCAATGTTTGACATGGGGGAGAGCCTTAAGGAGTGTGAAGGTGATCTTTTCCCTATTAGAGAAATTATGAAGAGAGAAATAACCTTCTAGCAGATTTAACCATTTTTCTAGAGCATTTGCATCTATCTGTCCTTCAAATATAAGAAAATCAAAATTGACTTGTACCTTGAATGGAGAGGTGTCTCTAAAGTGGCCACTTGAAGAATATGTGTCTGTTGCTATCAGCAGACGTTGAAGGATGTGGGAAAAATTCTCCATCATTTCGTCTCTCCGTCACGCGAGAGCTTGCTCAAGCAATAAATGAATAGAATCTTCTCCTCCGTCATTTTTGTTTTCTTCCAACATGGAGGGTTTCTTGGGTGTGCAAGGGTGATTTTCCTCAAGAGAGACAAGCTTGAGACCCAAATTGATATACTCGGAGCTCGTCGGGGACATGCACTTAAAATGACCGGGAGCAGCTTGCTCTAATACCACTGATCCAGATTATTTTCGACACGAAATGAGAGAGAAGATATAATAAAGAAATATACAGAGATATCACATATATCCAGTAATATAATAGAAATGTATTAGACATGCAACCATAAATACATAGATACAGTAAAACATAATTTTCTATTAATGAGCAAAAATGTACAAAGACTGTAAAAATACGGAGTGAAAGAATCGCTAGAATGGTGGCAACTTGTCTCTGAGAAGAGATGTGTTTGCTAGATGCATTTGCAAGAAGATGATTTTACAATGAGGCTCCAAAGGCCTTTTTATCATAAAGAAAATCCAAAACCTTAACCCCAGAAGATGAAAAGCCAATAGTTTTGTGGACCTTGTTTTTTATAGTTTGGTGTATCAACTTCCTGGGGGCATAACTTTGGCATACAATCTTCATTTAGGGTGCATGATAGTTCATTGGAAAGGTATCGTCGAGGAGATTCATTTTGGGGCCTCAATTAGAACCTTTGGCTATAATTGAGAAGATCGATCCCAAAAAACCTTCATTTAGGCCCTCAAAATGGCCCCGAAAGTTAAAAACTTTTGAAAATAATAAATTACCAAAATTGCGAGAAAATTGTTTTAAGTTAGTTGGAAAAGGTGGGTGGCCACCGATATCCATCTGGATCATTCCATGCTGATGGCAATGCGCGATACTCTAGGTGCTTTGTCAACTCATGATGTAACACACATGCAACGACCTATTCTCCTTCCTTTGAGGCGACTAGATGACAGTTTGTCTGAAGGCCAGGTTCAGTTCCTTGATTAGATGTTTGTGTTTCAAAAGTTAGGTTATCATTTACTTTTTGTTGTTTTGGCTAGTTCTCTGGCCTCGACTCTACTTTCTACCTAATTTATTAGCTCATACTTTTGGCCCTACGAGGAATATTAAACTAGACATTACGTTAGTGTGGAGTTAGTTTCTATCCATGGAAACTTTGGCCCCAACGTATACTTGTATGTTTGATATTGCTTTTTATCAAAGGTAATATATAGAAAATGAACTCACAATAATAATAATAATTTAAAAGTTCAAAGGGGTTGGACTCAATGGTGGAAAACAAGGAGTTTTTCACTATTGGATATGGTTAAACTCCTATGGGCGCTTAGCCCGAAGACATGGGGGCCTAGCCTGAAGCCATGGGGGCACCAATTCCCATGAGGGGCACCAATTCTCGTGAGGGCCTAGATCGAAGTAATGGGGACACCAATTCCCATGAGGGACTAACCCAAATCCATGGAGGAATCAATTCCCTTGAGGAGCTAGCCAAACACCATGGAGACACGAATTCCCATGAGAGCCCGAAGCCATAGGGACACTAAATTCCCATGAAGACAAAGGTAAATCAAAACCCACTCCCATATCCCCACCAATTATGAATTCCACCATATACCAAAAAAAATAAAAAATAATAAAATTCTAAACCAATCAAATTTTGAAGTAAACCTATTAAAATTTTAAGATGCATCATAACTCAACCACTGAACTAGAACTATAGTCAACCGATAGAGTTTAACGGGACATACATGTTACAAAATTATGATGCAAAGTCAAGTTTTTTCATCAATTAATTGGAAGGCGTGATTTTAATACTTACCATAACCTCCAAAGCATGTCATTCCATGTCCGACTGCAGTGATGGATGGATGGATGGATGCTGAAAGCTAGTTGAAAGGATGAGGTGGTTTGAAATTCTTTCCAGATAAGGAACGTTCTGAGCAAGTTAAGTAATATATATATATATATATATATATATATATATTATCAACTGTTAAAATAGTCTATTTCTATTTTATTTGCTTACCAATGATTAAGCAAATGGCCGATTTTTCTACGAAGCCTCGCATCAAGCTATATTCAATGTCACTTCTCGGAAACGGATATATATCATGATTCACGATTCATTTCTTTGACAGTAAGTAAACGATGGGTCTCTTTGAAAATGGGAAGAACCGTGACGTACTGGACCACACTGTAAAAAAATGTTCGGTGACATTAAATCCCACTAGCCTTCCGTGTATAGGTTGTTCTGCCATTGCTTTCAGGAGCGTTAGGCTGACGATAAAGTCATCTGAGAAGCGGAGAATCAATCAAGTGGATTGCTGAGTAGATGAGCACGACACGGCACATAGATTAAGTCCACCGGATAATTCAGATTGATGGTACCTCACAGCTTTTGAATCACATCCATTACAGACAGACACCCATTTAGGTTAATGCTTTCCGTCGAAGAAGGCTGCATACGCCTACGCTTCAAACGCGAATACTTCGTGTTACAGTATATTCGAATACTTGTATATTCCAGTATTCGAGATTTAGGTATAAATATCACCCACTGTGATTTGATGATCAACCATGTTTAGGACAGGAATTTGGTTAAGAAGGGTTCTGCAGACCAAGCGATGGCAATGTTGATGAGAAAGGATATTAGCCCGGCAAGCAGCCAAATATCGGCAGGGAAGTCGCCGGTTCCCTATCTGTTGGGTGGAGTGGGTGCCATGCTCGTTCTCATAGCCTTTGCTTTGATTATTCTGGCCTGCTCCTACTTGAAGGAATGCACTGGCGAAGGTCAAGAAAATAACAGATCAGAGCATAATAATGTAGAGCTTGGCAGTGGCGGAAAGAATGAGATGAGCCAGGATATGTCAAACGCTTCAGATGATAAGGACGACATCAGAGTTTTTGTGACTATGCCTGGAGATCAGAAGCCGACCTTCATGGCTAAACCCGCGTCTGTGACTGCTGGACTGAATTAAAAATCCAGCCCATTGCGCGGAGCAGAGGGCTTCTAATTCTTCCTTTTTTGGTGGTGCAGATCTGTGAGATGGGTTGACGAATATTATTTAGGAAATAGAGCTACGACAGAGATTGAGTTTCATTAGGGTTTCTGTTCGATATATAGAATGATGTATATAATACTTCGAGATTAAGAAATATTGCAGGGTTGGAATCGATGAGAGAGATTCCGCCTTTAGTTTCAAGAGGGGCGAATATGATTGCCTTAGGGCATGGATTTTGTATTGAATTGTATGGAGTGAGAAACTCTTCCTGTAAGCTGCTGCTTTCTATATTTAAGCATAACATTGACCATTAACAAATTTCCAGCGGAGTTAAATGTTGTATGTCTTTTATTTTTTTCAAATATTAGCGTTTTTTTCAATTATGAATAATTTATGTTTTTAATTTTAATTTTTTTTTTTAATATTTTAAAAATTATTTAAATTATTTATTATTATTATTAGAATGGTGTAAATTAATTAAGAAAATGACAATTTTATATTGAATTATATTCTTGAGAGTGTTTATGGATAAGAAATGCGACTTTTCAAAACCTAGTGTTTATGGATAAGAATTGTGACTTTAAATATCAGCATTGAGTCTGTGTTTTTCAAATAGCTAAGAATTAAATTAGAACTTTCTGTTATTTAAATTGGGGTTTGAATATAGAAATAAATTCAGTCTGTAGAAAAACTTCTTAGCACTAAAATTATACAATGTTAATCATTCAAATCTGCATAACCAATAATTTCTAACTTAATTTCAGAAAAATATCCCTAAAAATACAAAAAACTTAAAACAATTAAACTAAACATTTAATAAATATAAGTTTTATCCTTAGATAAAAACTAATTTTTTCAAAAACTACTTTAAATAATCCCTATTATTAATTTTATAATAATATCCCTACTTTCAATAATTCCTATTATTAATTTTATATTTAACCATTAATTTTTGACAGCCCTTATCAATAATCCTATAAACGAATTCGAATTTATTATTAACAATTAATTGTTTCAATATTCGCTTTGTGTATGGTATTTGTTAATGCAATTTCGTATCCTTTTTTCTTTCGGACTTTTGCTTTTCGCTCTTAAAAAGTAGCCTTTAGATTGTGTTTCCTGATTCCAATAATGGATGTCTTGGTGGATATGTGTGTGAGTACTATTCCACAATTTAATATGAACAATTGAATGACACAAAATGAAATATTGTATTCCGTTCGGGGTATTTACTTTAAAAAAAATTGGTATAATCATTATTTTATAAAGAAAATATGTAAAGTTTAAATCTTTTACTTTCAATATTAAAGTTGTTATTCCCTTACATATCAGCCTAAAGCACGCTAAAATTGTGAACTTGCAAGTCACCGTAAAGCATTATGAGATTCTTAGCATGCATGTCATCATAGGCCAATAGCTCCACTATCTTTACACCCCTGAACCTTCGCTAAATATTATAATAATTATTATTTATAAATCATTTTTATTTTTAGTTATTTGAATTGATTTAATTAATCATAATTTAAATTTAAATTATTTTTAAATTATCTTAATAAATTAGTATCATTAATAAAATAAATTTGTTTAATCTTTTTATTTCATTTCAAATTAATTTAATTGATTTAATTAATTATAATTATAATTTAAATTTATTTTAAATATTTTTATTATAAAAATATGATAATTTTTTATTATATAAAAGAAAAAAGGTTGAAATGCTACAAGATTATTTCATAAGAGTTAAGAGTTGGGAAGATGATCATCCCCACTTCAAATATGCATGTGATAATAATTTTGAATAATATACATTTCATTCTTGTATAATTGAAAAAGAGACCTAGACCATATTTTATTTTTTTATTTCTTCTTTTTAATCTCTTGTCACACTCTTGAAGAATTGAAGAAGGTGCTACACTAACTAAAGGTAAATCATATTCTATAAGGTCAAGATTAGAAGGAGAAAACAAATATCCAATACTCGAAATTCTAGCCAACTCCTTATTGGAATTGAAGTTTTTAGATTCATGTATTCTCATCATGCCCCTAAAGAGGGCTCCATTTTCAACCACAATTTTCAACGGAGTCATGTCATCTTCTTTATCTTTATTTGTTATTTCTAGACAACCAATACTCTCCATCTCTAGAATAGTAGATTCCACACTGACATCATTATGATTTTCTACGGCATCTAGATATGCTTTCTAACATTCTTTCCATCATTTTAGCATAAGTTTATGTTCTTTGTTCCTTTTAGGAGCGTGGATAAGGACAATAAACCTAGACATGACCTTGTTGATGTCATAGGTGATACCAAAAGACAGTATTCTCATAATCCAAAGTTTGATTGCACATTTAAATTATTCTCATAATTTAGAGTTTGATTGCATTTAAAATTATTCACATAATCCATAGTTTGAATGCATTTAAAATTACCCCACTGTAATAACATCTTATGTAGTAGGCCATGGATTGTGTCAATCTCAACACATATATTGGCATATGTGAAAAGACCCTTGATTTGATATGATATGTATATGTTTTAATGTAACTACCCAAAGTATTTCCAATATCCTTAAGAATTGATTTTTGAGACAAACTTGGAAGTTGAACCAAAATGGGCATCTTTGTTATAAACATGGTGTAAGAATTGAAATTAGGGAACAAAGGGGTAACAAAAAGGCATTCTCTACCCCAAAAATTTCTCTAAAACACTTTGATAATCAACTCTGTTTTAAAACTTAATAAGAAAAAACCTTAGATCAGAGATGAACCTCACAATGCTTTGTTGAATTCATAAAAATTCATTAATGCATATATGCAATAGCATGCCACAAACCATTGAATCTACAAATTACCATTGAAAATTGAAATAAAAAACAAAATATATAACCTTATACTCTAAAACCTCCAATTAATATAGTTAACCAAATTAAATATAAAATTAAATATATCTAAAAACTTATATTTATGTAAATAAATTTTATGAAGAAAATTTTAAAATAAATTTTTTTTAATTTATATATATATATATATATATATATATATAATAAAATTTATCAAAATATATAATAAATTAAATTAACTCATGTCAACCTACACAAGCCCATGTCCACATCATTTATAAAGTGAGTAGGAGGGATCTTAAGATCCCCTCTTAAATAAAATGATATTTATATGGATTTTTATCGAAGGCTAAGGGAGAAAAAGATGAATTGGGTCATAATAAATCTTAACCATGCTCATGAAAACCTACACCAAGCCCATGTCCACATCATTTATAAAGTGAGTACAAGAGATCTTAAGATCCCCTCTGAAATAAAATGATATTTATATGGATTTTTATCTAACATTAGGTTAAGGGAGATCCAAAGATGAATTGGTTCATAATAAATCTTAACCATGCTCCTACCTCTTTAGAAAGGTACATGCCACAACCCCAAAGATCTAGCCTGAATCACCACGGTCAATCTTCCCTTAAGGAGTGAAACACCGTGAAATTGTAGCTTGGTGAATCAGCTAGCCCAAGTTTACTAAGTCCAAACTATGCCTCTTCACTTGGGTTCACCCATACTCTTCCCAAGCTATGAACGAGTCAAGGCTTGACCCTTAACTTTATTCAACAATTAACCAACATGTAAGAACTTACAAGTATACAGTTAACACATTTAATAGTATGTGAGATAAGGGACAAGGAACAAGAACATGCAAAGCACGTGGCACAAACCATGCCTAATGTTGAAATTTTGTTCATACTAAGAGGGGGGGGTGAATCAGTATTGATTTTTTTTCACAGTTTAAATCGGTTCTTTAATTATTAAATTTATTACCATAACAACTTATCAACAAGAATGTATTGTATTAAGAAATTAAATGTAACTTGTAGGAGACACCAATCTCCCTTCTTTTGAGCACTAGCTCAAGGAGACACCAATCCCCTATTTTCAAGAATTAACTTGAGGAAGTTGCAACTCCCTGTAGATCAGGCTCTGACCTATAGAGGAATTCAATCATCTCTTTTCAAGCAACAACTTGAGGAAGCTACAAACCCCTATTGTTCAAGCTCCAACATGTAGAGGAATCCAATCCTCCCTTGCTCCTCCGCTCCACCCTCACTTCATGTCCATGTTTCATGTGTCAAATTATTCCTTGGACTCTGCCTCTATTTTGATCTTCTGAATTAGCTCAGAAAGACTCTTTCCTTCTTCACCATATTTCTTTTTTTATATAGTTTTCCAAAAGGTGTATGACATTGACCCAATGTGCCTTTTCATTTTATTAATAAAATAACAATAATATTGTCATTTTCATTAAGAACAAATTTCCTCCTTTGTTTATTATGCTAGGACCAAGCATTGTGACCAATATCTAAATAGAAGTGGTGCAAGGCCTTTTCTTATACTTTATCTTGAATGAACTTCTCTTTTGACCAAGTGACCATACACTATAACCAGACATTTATCCCCACACTTTAAATCCTTCAAAACTCAATATGACTTTGACCTATCACTAAGAGTGAGCATGAACAATGTTTACCTAGGCGCTAATAAAATTGACAGTTCAAGCTTGATCAAGTGTTTATTCGATGATACAGGCTTATCTAGGCGCTTAATTGGATCAACGGTTGGGTTTTAATTGATAGTTGAGTGGATGGTCATTATTAATTTCGCATTTGAAAAATGGAATCAATTTAAAGTGATGCCAAAACACGATAGAACTTAGCGATGACACATGGGTATTTAAATTTAACATAATATGGTTCTGCGTCTGCCCTTACCACATATCCTTCATGCTTGTTAAAACACAAAAATAGATTTGATTCGTCTGATATTGTTTATACTTGATCATTGTGGTCCAATTTTGACCATCACTATAGACTTTGATATTAGTCTATCATCGTCGCTTGCTTTTGTTGGTTGGCTTGTACTTCGAGGAGAATGCATTTTTATGGTCTCAATTATCCCATTAATGTGGATATTCCTTCATTCTAGCTTATGAGAGACTTTCAATTAAATCCATAGCTTTCTTAGGAAAGTCTTGGCCCAATAAACCAAGGAAGAATAATGTTTCATGGATAGTGTTCACTCGAGAAACCAATGACGAATAATGCAAATAATGTTCTAAGGAGAGTTCAAGTATGACTGTCATTTGATAGAGAGGCAACACACCAATCTTGGTGATTTTGTCTCTATTTATATGGTCAACCACTTCTTTTGTAGTTGGATGTGAACAACATATTTCTACATAAACCTTTGCGGGGACATTTCTCATTTCCAATGACACTTTTAATAGACCTTGTCTTATTAATTCCTTTATTTGTGACTTGTATGGATCCATATTGGATTATCCATTTTTAATTATGACCATATTGATCCTCTTTGACATTAATTCCAAATCCATAACATCATGTCCAACATTGACCATATTGACCCTCTTTGACATCAATGCCAACACCATAACACCATGTCCAACATTCTCCCCTTTTGGCATTGATGGCAACAAAGTAAAAGCCAATTTTAAATTTTAGTTGGGTTTTACTGTTTATTATACCCGTTTGACAAGAATGACAGAAGGGATATTTATTTTTTCTCCTTAAGGTTATACTCTCCTTGTCCATGTACTTATTTTCTGATGAAGCTTGTGCAATTTAATTAGATACAGAGATTACCCCCAATTTCTGTCTAAGGTTTTCAAAAGTACTTATGGGGAGAGATTTTGTGAATATATCTACAATATATTCTTTAGTATCCACATATTCCACTTTTACAATTTTTAGAGAAACATGTTCCCTTATAAAAATGAAATTTAATTGGGATATCTTTGGTTTTTGAGTGCATCACAGGGTTTTTAGAAAGGTTTATAACATTGGTATTGTCACAGTTAATAAGAATTGGATGATCATACTTTACTTGTAAGTCTTATAGAGTTTGTTTCATCCAAATTACTTGTCTGCAATAGGAGGAAACAAAAATATATTCATCTTCTGTTGTATATAGTGATATGGAGGGTTGTTTTTTACTTAGCCATGACACAAGACATTTTCCTAGGAATACCCACTCATGCTCTTTTTGTCATCAATACTTCCTTCCCAATATGCACCAATATATGCAGTTAATGTGAATTCTTCTTCTTTTGGATACCATAATCTAAAATCCAAGGTTCCCTTAAGATATCTAAAAATCCTTTTAAGTTACTTCATATGTGTCTCTTTAGGTGCACATTGAAATCTAGCCACTAATCCTACAAATTGCATGATATTTGGTCTTGTCATTGTTATATATAATAGGATACCAGTCATTTATTTGTACATGGTTTGGTACACTTATAGTGATTCATCATATTTTCTTAGTTTGCATCCTATAATCATAGGTGTGCTCATAGGTTTGCAATATTCCATTTGAAATTTCCTCAACATTTCTTTAATGTATTTGGTCTGAGACATGAATATACCTTTGTCTGATTGTGAGACTTGTAATCCCAAGAAGAATGGAAGTTCACAATCATCGACATTTTAAATTATTTTTGCATTTCTGTAGCAAATTTCTTGCGTAGAGGACTTAAATTACTTCCAAATATGATATCACCCACATATACTACAAAAATAATCATATTCTGATTTTCAATTTTAGTGTAGATATTGTTGTCAGTAGCTCCTCTTTTGTATCCCTGTTGTTGTATATGATTATCAAGTCTCAAAACCATGCTATGGGAGTTTGTTTGAAACCATATAATGCTTTCTTTAATTTACAAACATAGTCTTCATTTTATGATAACATAAATCATTCAAGTTGTTCTATATAAACTTCTTCCTTTAAATTTCCATTTAAGAAAGTTGATTTGAAATCCATTTGAGATATTTTAAAATGTTAAAGCATGCAAATGCTAATAACACTCTGATAGCTTCTAATCTGGCTATTGGGGAATTTTTTTTCTCAAAGTCAATCCCTTCTACTTCAACATATCCTTTGCACACCAATCCTTCTTTATTCTTTATAACTTGACCATCTTTATTAAATTTATTTTTAAAAATCCATTTGGTCCCTACCACATTTTTGTCTTTTGGTTTTGGGATAAGATCCCAGGTCTGATTTTTCTCTATTTGATCAAGCTCTTCATTCATGGCTTTCATCCAGTCTTCATTTTTTCTATCCTCTGCAAATGTTTTGGATTCTATTAGGGACATAATTTATTTTTTTTATTCATATGTTAGTTTTCTTCTTGTTTCAACCCCAACACTTTTGTTTCCTATGATTTGACTTTCAAGATGGTTTATTTCTACTTTTTTTTATGGTGGTTTTTAATCTTTTCTTGGCCATTCTTCCTCTTCTTTTTCTTCTTCACTTTGCGATTCTTCTTCTCATATTTCTTCAGTTTCTTCTTCTTTCATCAAAATGCGAATTATTTTTATATTTTATTCTTCTTCATTTTAGATCGTTCACTTTTACATTTTAATTTTCCATAATTTTGTACAACCTCAGGTTATAGCATCTGTAGGAATTTTTGTTGGATGAGTAACCAAGAAATATGCCTTCATCCGATATGGAATCAAAATTTTCCAGGTTATAATCATCTCTCTTAACATAACACTTGCTCCCAATGACTCTAATGTGTTTGATTGATGTTTGTAAATGTGTTGAACCTGCACATAATAGATCTATCTAAACAATGATACACACATTGGTAGAGAGAATTGGAGAAGGAAGAAGAAGGAGAGAAAGAATGAAAGAATTCTCATTAACCGTTGTGAAAAATGAATAATTTACACATGATATACTTTGTATATCTCAATGACGACTTGAGGTGAACCGATGCATCATAGTGGTGTTATAGAGTGATATGGACACACACCAATAGTTACGGGAGTGAACTACCACCTATTCTAGTCTCTCAGGCAGTTACGGGAGTGAACTGCCTCCTAGTTGAGTTAACTAGTCAACTAGTATTTAGTTAACTGACTGAACAGAGAGTAGTGAGGAGTTAACTCAGGGAATCAAGGATAATGCACCACTCTGGTGATGATACCAAGGCGAGGTCAAATTATCATGGTGATGATCCCAATGCAACATCTAAATTCAACTCAAGTAGTCAAACTGAAGTGTCAACTAAAAGAGAATATTCTCTAGGTGGAATATTCTCCCCTAACATATAGGAGACTGGATAATGACTAATTATGCATAATAAAAAAGGAATAACCTTAGCAAAACAAAATCCTAGGTGTGTGTGAAGTAACTCCAACACCCCCCATGAACATCACTATGGTGAAAATAAATATTGGGTCCTGGCAACGAGGCCATGTTAGGTACCCAAGTACAAAAGATATACTGAAAATAAAGTGAGGAAAGAGGAAAAACCTCATGGGAACCCGCCCCCCCCTCAAGATACAATGTATGTAAAAATAAGAACTATACTTACTAGGCAATTGTGTCCTTCACTCCATGATGACCTCATAGAGAATGGAATTTATGGTCAGTGAAGGTCTTGCTGAAAATGTCCATTGTATGTTCTGCTGAAGGACAGAACTGTAAGCCGATGATCCCATCGTGTAATAAGTCACAGATGTAGTGCATATGGATCTCTATGTGCTTCGTCCGCTGCCTCTGAACTGGATCTCTATAGAACTTCAAAGTTCTCTGGTTGTCACACCAAATGACGACCAGTCAATGAAACTGAATGCCAAAATCAATGAGAAAATGTTGTAGCCACATATCCTGAATGGTTATGTTGACTACCCCTTTGTACTCTGCCTCGACTGAAGATAGAGAAAAGTCAGATTGCTTCTTGCTTGACCAATAGATAGGCCTAGAACCAAGACTGAGTGAGTAACCAAATGTGGAATTGCAATCAATGTTATCACCATCCCAGTCGAAATCAGTAAAACCAATGAGATCTAATGTAGAGTCTACTGCATAATGAATCCCAAAGGTGATGGTTCCCTGTACGTATCAAAGGATACGCTTTGCATCTTTCTAATGTAGCTCATGTGGCTCCTTCATGAACTTGGAAACTGTGCCAACTGCATATGAGAGGTATGTCTGGAGAGTGTGAGATAAAACAAGCTCCCCACTAGCTGTCAGTACAGTGTGTTGTCAACCAGTGGAGTCTCCCCACCATCCTCAAGTTTGACTCTTGATAAGAAAGGAGTTGGAGTAGACTTGCAGTCTTTCATGTGAAATCTCTCAAGGAGATCTCGTGTATACTTGGCTTGAGACAGTTTGATGCCCGATGCATCCTGAATGATATCACATCCAAGGAAGAAGTGTCGCGAACCCATGTCCTTCATCAAAAACTTGTCATGAAGAATCATCTTGACTGCAACAATCAATAAAGTCGAGCAACTGGTGATCAACAAATCATCGACATACAAAACTAAAAGTAGAAGTGAATCAACCATCCTGAGCATGTATACATTCGAGTCTGGTTTACAACGTACAAAGTTTTGTGACAACAAGTAGGAATCCATCTTGGCATACCATTATCTTGAAGTCTGTTTGATGCCATAAAGTGACTTCTTCAGTCAACAGACTAAAGATGAGTCATGCATAAATCCCTGGGGCTGCTCCATGTAGATCTCCTCAGAGAGATCACCGTGAAGAAATGCATTCTTCATGTCCATCTGATGGACTTCCCATCCCTTGGTTGCCTCAATGGCAAGTGCCAATCGTATGGAATCCATCTTCGTTACTGGAGCGAAGGTCTCATCATAGTCAATACCATGAACCTGTTGAAAGACTTTGGCGACAAGCCTGGCTTTGTATTTGTTGATATGTCCATCCGCTGTGCTCTTTTTATTGTATACCCATATGCATCTGACAATTTTCCTCCTAGAAGGAAGGGGAACCAGATCCCAAGTCTGGTTCTCGAGGAGGGAGTTATACTCCTCCTACATGGAAGATTCCCAAAAGGGATTTCCAACAATCTTTCCATAAGACTGTGGATCTGAAGACTGAATTAAGAAATGATTCTTGAAAGGCAATGGTTTAGTGGTAGTGAGTGAAACAGGAGGCTCCTTGAAATCAGATCGAGTCCTCCTAGTATCGGCTGGATCACCAACGAGATCCCCTGCATCCTTAAGAGTAATTTGTGCCAACTTGGGCCTCTGCTCTGGGTCTGCAACTTCATCTGGATGCTCTGTGACGCAAACCTGCCCTCGACGGCATGGTCTCCTTCACCAGGACCTTCAACGACTTGGCCCGAAGAGTCGGTGCTCTTCCAACTCCCCTCGGGAGCCTTTGTTCCCACAGGATACTCTTTCTCCGAACACTCTTCGCGTATCGGAAGATCGGATCTTCCGATATCGCGAGACTTGCACCACTGCCTTCGGACTATCGAACGCTGAAATCCT